>JAPMOB010205645.1:0-13380 GCA_029875015.1 Lepomis gibbosus
TATGGCCTCTGCGTGGCCCCTGTATGGCCTCTGTGCGGCCCCTGTGTGGCCTCTGCGTGGCCCCTGTATGGCCTCTGTGCAGCCCCTGTGTGGCCCCTGTGTGGTCCCTCTGTGGTCCCTCTGTGGCCCCTGTGTGGTCCCTGTGCGGCCCCTGTGTGGCCCCTGACCTTGGTCCCTGTATGTCCCCTGCGTGGCCCCTGACCTTGGTCCTGTCGTCGCACTGCCGTCGTGACTCCCACAGCAGCTCCTCCATGTCGCTCAGCTCCTCCCTCAGCGTTTCCACCTGATACATCAGCGTGGCCTTCTCGTTGTGCAGCTGAGCGTTGGACACCATGGCTTTGCGGTACTTCTCCTCCGACTCGGCCAGAGAGTCCTGAGCACATCACACCACATCACACTCTGCACCGTTAAAGCGACCACTTATATCTGAACATGAAAACCATAGACCACCTTCATGTCTCTGATTGACGCCTCCGTTTCCACGGAGAACGACGTGTCACAGCTTCCTCTGCGGGAAGAGGCTCCGCCCAGAGAGGCGAGCGTGGCGGCGGAGAGCGTGGAGGCCGTCCTCGAGCCCTGAGGAAGAGGAGGACAGGCTTCGTCAGCGCTACGTGAAATCTGAACGGACTCCTTAACCGGGTCAGTTTGTACATCTCTGGACCAGCTCAGGTCAACTTTTAAGTTTTACTAAAGAAAAACATTTCTGTAAAAATAAAAACTCACTTTGTCCAGGAAGTCTCTGTCCGGTCTCTCCTCCACCTGAACACACAAACACAAACTTCACTGATCAATGCTGCGTAACCATGGTGACACTGTGTATTTAATCTGATTTAAATAAACTTTATTGACAGGAGCTGCATGTGGACAACATGGCCACCAGGTGGAGCCAGACTCCAGAGAGACCTGTTTCTCTTGGGTTAATGACACTTCCTTTGTAAACCAGCAGGCTGGACACAGAGCGGCGGCTAAAACTAGGATCCAGGACCTCCCAGTCCTGTTCACTCAGTAAATCTGGTTACTGCTGTGATGTACTTTACATCCCTGACTGTGGTGTAAGTCTGGGGCCCTTTGGGGTCAGGAGCAGATAAAGGTTTGGGATCCCTTTCTCTAGACTGACATGGTGTCTGTGAGGAGACTGAAAGCTGAGAACCAGAAGACAGAGGGGGGGGCGGTCAGACAGAGACCCAGAGAAGAGAGCTCACCACTGGGCTCGCACGAGCTGAACTGGCCCTGGAGGAGGCTCGAGAGCTGGAGCCCAGAAACCCACTGTAGTCTGAAGGCTGTAGGGGGGGGGGGTGAGAAAAGAAAGGAAAGAGTGAGGAGGGAGGACAGAAACAGAAAACAGTTAATCAGTATGTTAGTTAGTCGTCTGTACGCTGGCTGATCAAGTCCACAGGAAGTGATGTCAGAGGGGCTTCAGTAAACAGCACAGAGGTCTGCAGACAGGAAGACAGAACCAGACTTGACTCCTAAAACGGCAGTTTAAGAGCTGGACAGGAAACAGGTTTGTCCTCCAGCTGATATCTGCTGCAGTAAGAAGGTTTAACTTCCTCTGGTGTTTGTTTGCTCAGACAGCAGAATCATGTGACCTCCAGCTGTTATTGATTATTGATCAGGTGCAGTCTGATGACCGTGTGTTTACTCGATGACCCGGCTGCCTTCAGCTCAGGAAGATCCTTCCTGTCCGGTTTAAAGCTGCTGCAGCAACATTTCTGTCTGTGAACACAATCCAGTGAACTCCTGAACCCCGTTCCCGACTCACCAGACCCCGTCCTGACTCATCTGACCCCGTCCTGACTCATCAGACCCCGTCCCGACTCATCAGACCCCGTTCTGACTCATCAGACCCCGTTCCGACTCATCAGACCCCGTCCCGACTCATCAGACCCCGTTCCGACTCATCAGACCCCGTCCTGACTCATCTGACCCCGTCCCGACTCATCAGACCCCGTCCTGACTCATCAGACCCCGTCCTGACTCATCAGACCCCGTTCCCGACTCATCAGACCTCGTCCTGACATATCAGACCCCGTCCTGACTCATCAGACCCCGTCCTGACTCATCAGACCCCGTCCTGACTCATCGGACCTCGTCCTGACTCATCAGACCTCGTCCTGACTCATCGGACCCCGTCCCGACTCATCAGACCCCGTCCTGACTCATCAGACCCCGTCCCGGCTCCCTGTGTGTGTTGCTGAGTGAGACTCACCCTGAAGCTGCCCCGACTCCCCACAGACATCCTCTCTTCATCGTCAGACATCTGAAACACACAAACAGGAGTTCAACATGCAGACAGCAGATCCCCCCGTCTGGACCAGGTCCTGAACCTGGTCCTGGTCAGGAGGCTTCTGGTTTGGTTTAACTCTCTGACAGTTTCATGTTTTAGCTTCAGACTGACTGAGTCAGCACGTTTGGATATTTCTCCTGTTTCCTGCCACATAAGTGAATCTCTAAAACCCGCGTCCCTCCAGAACCGGATCGGTCCTTCAGCAGGGTCAGACTGACCTGGTTAAAGGGTTTATGAAATAAACACCAGTGCCTGATATCTGCTTTTTAATTGGTTACAACACGATGTATCAGTAAGCTCCTCCTGTCAGCAGAGGGCGCTCAGCTTTGACTCATTTAGCTCTTAATGTGAAAGTGGGAGAGACAGGAAGTGTGGAGGAAGTACAGACGGACGGAGGAAGAGATACAGACCGAGGCGTGTCTCCGTGAGTGGCGAGAATACCGCTCACTGTCCTCCTGAAAGGCCACGAAGAAGAAAGACAACAGACCGGTTAAAGAGCTGAAACAGTAGAAGAAGAAGAGTTTCCCCTGACCTCACTGTTAGTGATCTCAGCATCACACTAGGCCCCGGGCTCTGTCTGCCAGGCAGACGCAGCACCTGATTGGTCAACATCCTCACACCGCCTCCTCACATATGGATGGCTGGTCGAGGCGGCTTTTAACGCCCTGGCTACCCTTTAGCGTTGTTTTTGGACGATTATGGCTCCGTGGTCAAGTTAGCAACAATAAATATGCAACGTCCAGTAAGACTTTCAAAATAAAAGTACTTGTTAATGTTGTGAAACGTTTTTTTGGTTCTGTTTTATGTTTGGGTTCAAATAATGACGTTCAAACGTGAACAAACAGAAGCTGTGTGAACATGGTAACTTGATATAAAAACATCCCATACGTGACGAGTTAGAACGGGCCAACCAATCATGTGCTGCTGATGCCTGACAGACAGAGCCCAGGGACTAATCAGTCACAGCAGAAGAACCTGCCAGGCAGCCCTGAGGGTGCAAACCATGCAGGTCATGTGATCAATTAAACTCTGTGAGAAATACTAAAATAAAATTAAATAAATGCAGGACTGAGTAAAAAAATAAAATTAAACAATTAATTAAACAAAAACTGAATAAAATGATCTAATAAATAAATTAAAATAATAATAAAATAAAACTATAAATTAAATCAAATAAATAAAAATATAATTTATAAACAAAGAATTAAACAGTAAACAAATAAAAACCTCTGAGTCTGAAGGAAAAACAAAGATATGTAAAGACATGCTGAGCTCAGACAGCGTGAAGCTACGACGTGCAGACAGACACACACGGCGTGCAGCAAACAGCAAAGGATCATGGGACGAGAGCTGCAGGCAGATAATCTGGATTAAAGTGTTAATCTGTGTGAGTCTGTCTGAGCGCGTGCAGAACAAACACATCAGCACTGATGCACAACAACAACAAACAGCAGCTACTTCCTGTTGACCACATGAAAACCAGACCGGGTCAGTCAGACCGGGTCAGACCTCCAGCTGTGACAGGATCAGCTGAGACTCCGTGTGTTTTATACTTGATCAATCAGATCTGCAGCGTCAGAGTGATGTCACTTCCTGTTTGTTTAGAGGTCAATAATGTTCACAGCTGATCCAGTATGAGGTTTTCATGAGTCAGACAGCAGCACAGAGTCCTAAAGAGTCCTACAGGGTCCTACAAAAGCCTACAGAGTCCTGCAGAGCCCTACAGAGTCCTTAACAGTCCTACAGAGTCCAAAACAGTTCTACAGAGTCCTACAGAAGCCTACAGAGTCATTTAGGGCGCTACAGAGTCCTACAGAGTCCTACAGAGTCCTACAGAGCCCTACAGAGTCCTACAGAGCCCTACAGAGCCCTACAGAGCCCTACAGAGCCCTACAGAGTCCTACAGAGTCCTACAGAAGCCTACAGAGTCATTTAGGGCGCTACAGAGTCCTACAGAGGCCTAGAGAGCCCCGCAGAGTCCTACAGAGTCCTACAGAGTCCTAGAGAGCCCTGCAGAGTCCTACAGAGTCCTACAGAGTCCTAGAGAGCCCCGCAGAGTCCTACAGAGTCCTACCATCCACTGTTCAATGTGACCCCACTTATTATCCAGACCATAATACTTCTGCAGGAGGACGGGGGAGGAAGAGGAGGAGAAACATGTTAGAACAAGAAGACAAAATAAAACTTCAGGTTTCAGATTTAAAGAGAAAAACAGGCGTGTTTGTTTTAAACTTCTGGGCGCGGCAGGCGGGCGGGGCTTAGCCCAGAAAGGTGAGCTGTCCCCACCCGGCCGGCGCTCCCAGAGGAGAAAAACAAACAGAAGGAGTTAGTCGTACCTTGTGGCTGTGAAAGAGCTACGGCAGGAGGGAGGAGACACAAGAGGAGAGAGCGGAGGTTAGAGAGCAGAGGTCACGGCCGTCAGTGTGAGGCTCTGCAGCGTCACTTCTGTTTTACTCCTTCAGAAAAGCTGAACTGAACCCAGCTGACAGGAGGTCGAGGGAAACAAACGCTCCTCAGAAAGTAAGACACTTTCACCAGGAAGCAAACCTCTGATTGGCCGTCAGAAGGCGCTGACGTGATGATCATTCAGAATCAATGATCATCAGGATCAACGATCTGTCAGGTTAAACCTTTCTGTCTGCTCAGAACAAACAGCTGAAGTCAAACAGATCAATAAACAAGAGCTGAAGTTACAAACACACACAGAGACTCTGCAGGAGCTGGTCCAACGATCAGACAAACCTGTTCTCAGTCCGAGTCCTCACAGAAAGCTGGACGTCCTCGTTTACGGTCACGCCGCCCTGTCGATGGACGGCGAGGACGAACAGCTTGTCTTAAATAACCTGAGATATTTGTTGTTTGTTTAAATCATTAAAGTGACGTTCTCCTCGGATCTTCTTTAAATCACCGCTGACTTTCTGTCCGTAACTCGAACACGGTCCTGTTTTAAAGACACATTTCAAACAAGTCTCTTCCTCTGACGTTTAATTTCCTGGTAAACTAATTTGCGTAGCAACAAGAAGAGAAGCGGGCGGCGTGAAGGAACGAGGACGTTACTCACCGGAGGTCCAGACGCCGCTGAAGCTGCCGCCTGACTGCTGACTGCAGCTCTTTGTCTCCTCACTCACAGTCCGACCTTCGACCCCGGACTCTCAGACTCTGCGGGGCCCCGGCAGGTAAACTCCCCCGGAGCCGAGCCGCCTTCACTTTTAAATGCTTCCCAGATAAGCCGGATTCATTCAAGGTTATTGATTTCTGTTCAAAGCTGCGTCCTCTCCGGCAGCCAGCAGGGGGCGACTGAAACAAGTCTGACTGTCTGTCAGCTGATTTATTCCCCCAGTAAACACTTTGCTGATGAGTTTATGGTCTCAGTCGCTAGTTTCAAGTCTTCTTCAACACAGCATGATGTTCATTTAGTAAATTATGGTCCAGTTCAGAGGAACAGAGAGTTCTTTTACCTCAGTGTCTTTCATTTTCATTAAATGTGTTTTAGCTGCGGCTCCGAACACAAAGAGCCCGTAAAAGTAAATATAGTGACCAGAGAATAAAGTGCTGATTCGTCATTATTGAATTAAATCAAATATTTATGGAACATTTGCGATCGTTTTATTGCTCAGCCGTACTTTTAACCTGCGGCGCTGACAAACCGACTGCTCATTTTGTTTTAGCCACAATTAGCATCTGAGCTAATATCACAGTTAACCTTGAACTACAGGTGCACCTAGCTAACCAAGCTCGCTAGCTCTGAATATGGTCATGTTTGATTCCAAAAAACAAGATGGCGACGGCCAAAGTGCCAAACGGGAGGCGCCACGACCCGACGAGTGACGTCACGTCGGCTACGCCCACTTCTGTGGCTGGATTTTTGTTTTATTTAAACGCACTTGAACGCAGCTTCATCTCTGACCTGCATCTCTCGTTTGTCTGTGTCGATAAAGTTTCTACAGTTTAGTATCCAGGCAACAAGACGTGCGACGCTTCAGCTGACAGAAACTTGTCTCATTTTTTATTTCTGTCTTTCTTTGCGCATCAACAGCCAATCGGAGGGTTCTCGTCGTCTCCTAGCAACGATGACATGACAAACCCCTGTGGACCAATCAGGTGGCAGGATGTGAAGTGTGCGCTGACTCGTGTGAAGGGATTTCAGAATAAAAGCCTGCTCACCTCTTTCTGCTGCCGCTCCAGCTCCTTCATCCTGATCTCTCGGGCTTCGGCTCTCGCCGCTCGCTTCGCCGCCAGCCTCGCCTCCGCCTGACCAACGAGATGGAAGCATTTTAAACAAAGTCAGACAACATCAAAAATAAAACTCCATTATTCTCGACGCCACGTCAAAAACAATAAATCCCATCATCTGAACAGAGAAAAACGATGGTTCAGGATTTACAGGATTTTTACATTTATAACTTGATGTTGTGAACTTTTCTTCTCACAGCTGTGAAATGTTTGGGGGGGGGGGGTCTCTATCTGTAATCTGATCACCTCAGTTATGATTAATTAGTGATTGTTTTGAGTTCTCTGACCAGCTGTAAATGTGCTCAAGTTTCTTCAGACGTCAAAGTGGATTATCTGTTGCTAAGGTAACGTTCAGAGACGCTCTGTGGGGTTAAAAACTGACTTTTACGTCTCAGATTACTTTTCTCTTTGGTTCCTGGAGAAACGAGTCTAGACGCATGTCCGCAATTTCGGCGTCTCCGCCCGTCTGTCCTCAGGAGGAATGTGGAGCGTCCACCTGTCCTCACACCAGGAGACACGCCCTCCATCACCGTGACAACGACACACCTGCTCCCCGCGCAGTGCGTGTACAGACGGGTTGTGATGCGGGTATCGGCCGCCTGTGGTGAAACTTTATTTAAACCCGAGCTGACGCTCTGTGTGTTGTTGTGACAGCTGAGATGCAGATTAATGTTTGTGCTGCTGCAGAGGATTACAGGATGGAGGTCACCCCCCCCCCCCAAACACTCCACCAGACTCCATTCAAAACTAACGCCGTTTACAGGCTCGCTGTGCGCGCGGCCGTCTCGCATCATTGGTGCTGCTGATTGATCAGGAATGTGTGTCTCTGTGTGTGATTGGACAGACGGGCGTGTGCGTGCGTGAATGCGGCCGAACCGGTTTCCTGTTTGTTTACCTGCTCTGTGACTCACAGGCAAAACTGTCAGCTGCTCTCAGATCAGCTGATCGCACCCGAAGGACACGAAACCATCACCTCCTCCTCACGATCGATACAGCTGCTTCACTTACTCAGCATCAGAAAGCTGGCGCGGCCACTACGCCCCCACTTCCTGTGTGTGCTTCACAATAAAAGCACTGAGAGACAAACACGTTGATGATCTTCATCATAAACGTGTTGTTCATTAAACTTCCAGCTTCTCAGATGATCTTCTGTCTTTTCTCTGTTTTAACATCCGAATGAACTGAAACACCTTAAAGACGGGAACTTCAGACGTTCTCAGTCGATGACTCAGACCAACAGGAACAATCACTGTCAGCGAACAGGTCAATGTTCCTCAGTTATTAATATTATCTGATCACCATGACGACCTCTGATCAGTTTATTCTGCGTACAAACTGATTCAGAATTCATTGATTATGGATCGTCACTGCTGATGAATGAACGGATTCGAACAAAGAATCAAACGTCTTCAGAAGCCTTGAAGCTGCTTCGTGACCCCAGAACACAAACATCCACCACAGAAGAAGAGGAACAGGAGGCTTCCTGCGTTCATCAGTTTCCACATTCCAGATTCAGTATGTAGGACAAACTCAGGCCGAACATAAAGGAGCTTTGTCACAACAATAGAGACGCAGAGATTATCAGTGTGAAACCAACTGTGACACAGACAGCACGTGCTGATGGTTCCAGTTATTAATCATAGTTCACATCCTGAAACTGACCTGTAGTCTACATATAATATAATATCCATAATTTCACTGATTACATAGGTTAAAATTAATGCATGGAAAATAAAAAACTATTACAATTAAAAAATAATCAATTAAAAAATGAATTAAATTGAATCCAAAATAAAGAGTCACATTAACAGCCAGAAATGTTTTAGAATAATTTATTTATAGTTTAATGTTAATGTACTTGTCTTTTTCTATTTTATGATTTATTCTCATTAATTCATAGCTTTCAGCTTTTAATTTTCTCTTCATTTTTAGCTATTTTTATTTTATAATTTATTCTTATTAATTCCTAACTTTTATCTGTTTATTTCCTCTTTATGTTGTAAACTATTTTAAATTATTCCCCCACCTCCCCCAGGTGTTTCCGGTCCAGTCTCCAGCACCGCCTCAGGGTCACTTCGTGAACCCGCAGAGACCCGCAGTTCTCAGCTGTAACACTACACCAATGCTCGTATCAATAACAGTATCGATAAGCTGCCTCACCTCCCGGGCGACCTGGTTGAGGGCATCGTCCTCTGCTGTCAGCCTCTCCCGGTTCGGGATCCTCTTCCTGCCCGGTCCCTGGGTTCCCATGGTTCAGGAGGGTTTTACCGGGAGCCGAATTATCCACAAAGGTCTCCTGTAGTCTGGGGCATCCGGTTCCCGGACTCTGAAGCAGGAAAATACTAAATAAACGTGTTTGAGGTTAGAAACCGGCGTTTCTGTGATGCTGTTCGGCGGTCACCTTCCCTCGGCTCGGGATCCTTAAGTCTCCATCATTCGGGAGGTTTTAACCGGGGGCCGAATAATCCACAAAGGTCCCCTCCTGTCCAAAATCACCGTACCCGGTTTTCAGAAGAGTAAAAACACCAAATAAAGCTGTCTGGGGTTAAAACGTGTGTTTTCTGAAGCTGCTGGCGGTCATAAGATGTCCGGAGCGGCTGCGGGCCGAGCTGCCGCCGCAGTTCATCCTGCTTTAGCTAGCTAACGTTAGCCAGCTCCCAACCGGAACACCGGAAAGGCAACCGCATTAACGACCACGGGCTGCTGCTGCTGCTGCGGCTGCCTCCGTTCACATCCCGCGGTGAGAAGACACCGGGCACCGCCGAGTCCGTGAAACAGGGCCGGTGGACGCGTTAATCCGCCGCCAAGACCCGCGGTTTGTGAGCAAGGGGGCGGGTTCTGTTTCCTCCGGGACCGTGAAGTTAACACGGCGTCAGGTGAGCCGCAGGTGGGCTGGTACCGGGCCGTGAACGCACCCTGACACGACAGTCCGCAGTGTGACAGAGAGGAGGCAGGAAGCTCTTATTGTGGAGGGGCACACGTTCACGCTGTCAAGCCACACTTGTAGATACACACCGGAAAAGGTGTTTTTCAATGTAAAGGCTTCCGGATATAATGTTTTATTTTTATTTCAGATTCTTTTTGTTCTTATGTTAAACTATTCATATGTTTTCACTAAAGTAATTAGAATGATTATTATGGGAAAGTCCTTTCATTGACAATAATCATTTATTTTGAAAAAATGAAAATATCTTTTCTTAAAAGGTAAAAAAAAAAAAATCACAATATGTTACTATTTGTGTGTTTGGTTGTTTAAATTAAAGGTTAACATTTTTATGGCATTTCATTAGTGTTTATTATTTTTTTATAAATGAATTAAAAAATATATTACAAATTTAGAATGAAAACATAAATTAACATGTCGTTAAAAAGCATAAAATACAAAACTCAAAATGATAACATAAATATGAAATTGTTAATGATAAGTTATAATAATAATAATAATAATAATAATAATAATAATAATAATATCAAATATATCAATATCCTTTGATAATACAATATCAAAATATGTACAACATCAATTGTTCCCATCCTTTATTATAATATCTATCAAACTGACTTAAACACAATAACAGAATAAGTATTGTTTTTGGTAGAGCATTAGTATTAGTACTTATACTCGTGCCAAGTAACAAAAGAGAATGAGAATATTTTTTTCGCCGTAAATAAACAAGTTGGTTAAAATTCTGAGGCTTCATGTTGTACTTTAGCGTTGTTGTTTCACATTAAATAAAATTTAAATGCTGATAATGCACAACATTTTAAATACTGTATATCATCAGCGCTTTAATCATGAAAGTTTCTACCAACAGTTTGATTTCACTTCCCAAACTTGGATCTTGGTTTGGTCATTTTACTGCAGAACATTTCATCAGTCAGTTTGCCTGAATATTGCTTCTGGTGTCACGTTTCAAAATAAAAAGACCAACTTGGATCCTGCTTTTATTGTGAAGGCAGAATCAATGACTCATTATCAGAGAGCTGATATTATAGTTTATTGATCAGAAAGCCAAACACTGACACACAGACCAACAATTGATCAATACAGTATTTTCTATAATCTATAATCAATAAATCAAACATTTGAATCTTCTCAACATTTTTTCTAAACCTACAGAAGCTCAGTGATGCCAGGATTAAATCAATTAAAAAAATTAAAATCCTAAAAGTATCGTATGACTCAATTTTTAATGACATTTTGATAATTTAGGTATTTTAAAAATCATTCATAATTTTCATTTATTTTCAGAATTTTAAATTATAATCATTACAGTTTTATCTGTTTATTAATTTTTAATTAAATATTTTTATTTTTAAATAATTTCAGTTGTAAAACAGTGCATTTTATATTTTTTGAGGAAATTTAACTAACTAAAAATGTAACTGTAAATCCTAAGTTGATTTTTAATATTAATTTATTTTTAGTTTTCATCTCAGCTGTTGAGTGAAAACATTGGAAAAGGAAATTCTGATATTTCCATTTGAGAACACAAAATTTAAAGATATTGTTTGCTTTTTGAAAAATCTATAATGTTTTTTAATTGTACATATATTTGCCTTCTTGCATATTTTTGTCTAAATTGACCCTTTATTATCCACCCATCCATCCATCTTCAACTGCTTATCCTGCATACAGGGTCGCGGGGGGCTGGAGCCTATCCCAGCTGACATTGGGCCACCTGGATGGTGGGAGGAAGCCGGAGCACCCGGAGAGAACCCACGCAGACACGGGGAGAACATGCAAACTCCACACAGAAAGGCAACCGGGGGTTTGACCTTCTTGCTGTGAGGCGACAGTGCTAACCACTGCACCACCCTTTATAATGTATTTTAGAAATAATAAAAGTTTATATGTCACTACAACATAAACCGTAATTTGTAAATCCTTTCTCAAACGTATTTGGGATTATGTTTCGGTGTCTTAGTAGTAAAGTACAAACTAAAATAAAAATTACGATGATTTTTAACAAAGTAAATATTCAGTCTTTTATTTGACTAATTTAAGCACGTTTCTAATACAAGATCAAAGCTTTCCTGTTTCATTAATTTAAAGGCAAATATAAAGCTGAAAAAAATGGTTGACTCAGCTGGTTCTGATGTTTAGAGAATTTAATCAGCATTTTCAGTGTTTTTCTAATTTTAATGTTTCATAATGTCTTTTTTTCTGAATTTAATAAATTAGTAAATTTTGACATTTATTTAACTTTAATGAGAAGAAGGACATAAAACATGCTGAAAACACACTGAACAGGGAAGAAAATTAAGTTTAGTGCCAAAAATGTCAAAACTCCCAACATAACGATGATAATTTGGTTTGAAAGTTTTTCTTTGTGTCTAAACTCCAGCAGGTTTTCAGTTTCAGTACACGTTGTTTGATTTCCACTGAGCTCCATTAGTGGTTTCTGAAAGAAAAAGAACAACACATTCATAAAAATGACATTATTGATTAAAATAAATGCTTTTTGTTTGTGTGGTGAAGAATTTTCACTGTTATTGGAAACATTTCTGCCCTGCAGCTGCAGCTGTATGTGTTTCTCTGAGAGCAGCCAATAAACTTTGATCTGCACGTGAGGTAAAACTGTTTCTTACTGGGGAAGTCCTGTGTTGACTTTTTCCTCTGATGAGATCCAAAAACCTGTGGAGCAGATTTGGGGACACGTTAGAAGGGAATTAAACTATCTGGAAATTCAGCATTTTAACAGAACTTTACTTTAATGTGATGTAACTTTAAGACAATTTTATACAAAATGAAAATTATGAGATCATTTGGATAAAAAATAGTTAGTTAATAATTGTGGATAGGCGCTCTGTTGACAGACACCTGACATTTTTCCCTCTGAAATCCACCTGTCCACCATGTCAGTAAAGACTAAACGACCTAAGACATTGGCGTGTTATTTAAAAGGCACCTAGTGATTCCAGGCCTGGTGGAGACTCTACTGAGCTATTTCTAGTTTCTTCTTCTAGTTTAATTGTGGTTTCACTCCAATATAAAATACTAAAACAAACTGACCTTCTTCTTGGATCCCACAGTGTTCAGAGCAGCGATCTTACTTTCTATATCAGACACCTGCAGGGGAAAAAACAAATCAGGAGGAGACTTGCATCATTTTCTAAACTTCTGTTGCCATCATCTTGTTCAAATGATATAACATCTCAGAATTAGACGGTTAAAGGTCTCATTGATGCAGAATAACAATTTTATTTATACAGCACTTTTAAAAACATAGCTTGTGCTTTACAACAATAGAAAACAGGACAGTTATAAAGCATTGAACTAAAGAGCGACATATGATAAGATTAAAATAAGTAAAATAATCAGTAATGAAATAAAAGGTGAGGGAATGTCTTTGCATGATTTACAAAGTGACTTATAGGACCACAAACCCTGTGAAAGCGCACTTATAATAAAACTTTTACAGTGTAGAGAGAGTTATTAAAACCATGTACGAGCTGAGGGTCTCTTTCTAATGGAAATGGAAGCAGTTTGCAGTTTTGGGATATACTGTGAAACACAGAGCCCAGACGTAGTGAAGCATGAGTGTTGCTGTTCCACGGTCAAGGATGCAGTTTATTAATAAAAGTCACTTGTGTTTAAAGAGAGGTACAGTTGAGTGAAATCTGCACAGGAATGCTAGCTCACATTATACAAATGGAGGACAAACCCAGGGGTAACGTGGAGAGAGAACCAGAGTGGTCCCAAGACAGACACCTGAGGTTCCCCACAGATCATCATCAGAGAATCATCGACTACGTTTACATGCTGTCAATATTCAAGTTAAGGTCAGGATTCGGGTTTCTGAAACATTCGGGATAACCCGTTTACATGCGTGAGCAGAGAGAGTTTCTCCTGTATA
>JAPMOB010205647.1:0-25368 GCA_029875015.1 Lepomis gibbosus
TGTGTGTTTACGTCTGTATGACAATTTTTGAAAGTGTTCCGGTCCGGTTTAGAATATTATAACAGACAGCTTAAACTAATTGTTATCTTAAACCTTGACCTATTTGTATTTCAGATTTCTATCATAAATTACAGGATCAAATGACTTGCTAACAGAAATATATTCCAAGACGTTTTAAGCTCCCTTGTTTATGTTGTGATTATCTTGATGTACATTTGCCAAACCTGTAGATTTCTGTATTTCCCATAAACTGGAACCTGTATTCTTTTTACGAGGACACAGCTACGGCACGAATTTGTTCATTTAAACTCTTTTGTTTCTGTTTATTTTACCGGCGGTTGCAGGAACATAGACTCACAGGGACATAAAAAGTGTGATGTGTAGCTATGTTGTCAACGCAGAGCTGGAATAATAAAATGTTATACTGTTAAGGTGCCAAATCTCTGTCACAACAGAAACATCTATTATGTCAAAATGCATCTGATAACTACAACAGATAAAATATTTGTCAAATATTTTAAATCTTTGGGAAACCTGGTTCTGTTGTTGTTTTTTAGGTCTCCTCCTATTAGATTTGGATGATTTTGTCCTTTTTTTCTGTATTTATTACCTGTTTTCCTTGTCTTTCAATAAAGAATAGTTATTTTTACAGCATGTTCACTGACTTGTGTTCATGGTAATGGAAGCTGCTCAATGCATCAGAAAAACATGTGGCGCCGTCTGGTGGAGGAACGCAAGAGATCAGAACACAAAACTCAGCTTACTTCTGTGAAGCACTGGATAAGCTAGTTTAATTATACATACAAATGCATCATTTGCTATTACTGCACTGTAAAAAGTGTACAGTTACAGTAATTCCCTTCTATACTCGCTGCTGAAACACTACAAATATTGGTACAGGCTAAATTTTATGTATAAAGTATGAAGGTGGGACAGACCTAAAAGGAAGTAAAACCCATGTTACATGTTTACACCTGGAGATCGTATTGAGATCAGCCTGTCAGAGCAGTATTATTCTAACATCAGTAACACTCACCTGTAGTCCGGCCCAACACAGAGGACATCGAGGTCTTGTCTAGGAAATAAAGGATTCACCAGAATTGTATTCCTGTAAATGTTGGGAAATAAAAATAGTTCTTACTTTTAGAGATCATTCATTAGCAAATACTTTTCTACAAAGTGTACTGAAAATATTTATGTAATCTGGTGCTAACAATCAAGAAAATACAGATCTGAAAGAGTGAATTTGTTAAAGTTTAGTGAGTTTATAAGCAGTAGTTTATTTTTGAAGGAATTCTAACATTTGAATTGAGTCACTTAACTGTTAGTTATATGTTTGCTTGTAGGCTGCATCTTTGTTATGTTTGGTGTGGGTTGTCTAATTTCAGTGATATCTAAATATATTATGGCTAAATCTGTAATATATTTACACAAAGACTGCAACCTAACCAGTGGGGGTCAGTTCCTTTACTAAAGAGGAGCAAAACCTACATAATAAAAATTATACTGAATTACAGCTAAAGCTCTGCAGTCTAAATGTTCTATTTAAAGTATAATCTATTATATTTAAAACATAATTTTTATTTATTTATTTATTTTCAGGTTTATTTATCAGGGACAATGCACATTAATAATACATGAATAAATGTATAATGTGCCAGAATTAGCCAAAAGGCTATTTTACATCTGCTGTCCCTGGACAGATCTTAATATGTCACACCTAAACAAAATAAAAGGATTAAAATAACACATACAGGTTAATACAAGAATTGTTACCATAATCTATTTAAAGTACCTATACTATCAAAAGTAAATGAAGGCTGTTGATTCAGAAAAATCATAGTGTCAATTTTAAATTATATTGCTGGATAATCAAAGATGGATGTTTCACTAACAAAGTTTTCTTCTCATGGGACACTCTATACTCAACGTGACTTAAAGGGGAAATTCGGTAATTTGCAATTGGAACCGCAATTTATAATTTATCTATATAGTAAAGTTAATGCATATATTCACAACTAACTATAGGCTATTTGTTTGATAAATGTAATTGAGTAAAAAGTTCTATATTTTCCTCTGAAAGACAGTGGAGGAGAAGTAGAATTAAAAAATATAATTTAATAATTACTCCTATATAGCTACTGTTTATTGTCAGATAGGTAGCAGAAGGGAGTTACAAACTCAGTTTCACTTTAAAACCTGTTGTAATGTCACAAAAAAAGCAGCGACTATTTAAAAACAGTAGCCTACCTAAAAGTAAAAGTGTGTAACTTCATTTTGGCCCTTATGGTTGTCCACGGGCTCCTTTTTTGCTCAAATTAAAAAACAAAAACAACAAAAGTGTCGTCACGTGACCTCTAATCGATCGATTTGATCTCTAATCCATGGCAACAGCTCTCAGGAGACGCTGTTGCCATGGAGACGGAACACAAACAGACGACCTGCACGTAGCTTCACAAAACACGGGACACATTTCAGGATATTTCGCTCACAGGTAAGTTAGAAACATCAACACAATCACGCCGGAGTAAGTTAACTTTAAATATATTCGTGACGGTGTAACGTACCGACTGTTTATGTTTAGTTAATCGTTTCAATAACGGCGATAGGCCCTTTATCACTTTACAGTTCGGTACTAAAAGATCGCTTAGGCCTACTTTATATTTTTTTACTCCATTAAATGTATACGACAGCTTTAGTTATTAGTTACTTTGCAGGTTCATATTATTTAGCCTATCGACAAATAAAACCTGGTGTATTATCAATGAATAACAGAAGTAGGGGAGAGCGGGGTATGTTGTCACACTTTTCACACTGTCTAATATTTACTGAGCACCTTACATCACAATGGTACAAATGTCATACCAAATGAAAGAATGAAGTCTTGGGGAGAAGTTTTGTATTCATTACCGCTTCCTATCTTATCTCATTATGGAGCTGCAGACTGTTGAATAGAGAATGTGCACTTATGACAATTTGCCCCATCAGGTAAGTTGTCACACTGGTTTATCAAACAGTTAGAACAATAAATTCTGAATATTGATTTCAAATTACAAATGTTTTACTTTTGAGGCAAAAAAATAATAAAACTGTGCTCACCTCTGATTCGAGTGACCATGACCACATGTGAACAGGAAGGTGAACATAGAAAAAGAAGTCACACAAAATGGCTATTTGATTTTTGTCGTAGAGCCTCTAGTGTTGGAGTTATGAGCAGTGTGACAACTTAACCCACTCTCCCCTACATAAAATAAACAGAATCCACCTTAACCAGCTGCAGCATTAAAGTGATGAACACATGAATGCATCAATAGCTCTAATTAAAATCCAGTAAGATTAATATATAAGCCTACTGTGTTACTGGGCCTAATACTTTTTTGTACTTAAGCAAAATGTTTAATGCAGGATTTTTACTTAATAACTTGCAAATAGGTTTTAATCTACTATGAAAGTCCTTAATACGTCCACCACAGTCCCAAACCTCTTTAAATCTAAAGGCAGCACAAAAAATGAGAGTTAGTAGAAACAGAGCTTCAGCCTCACCAGCGTCCCTTTTGCAAATACTCTTCTTTATCTTGTTTTAATCTTCACGCTTTATGAAACTGGCTTTAAATCACTATTTAAACACTGTTGTAATGTCCTGAATTAAGTCATCAAATCGTCCTAGATTGAATTAGTGGGGTCTTATTTGCAACATAATTATTTTTTATTTCTTCTCTTCATTTTTTTCTGTTTAACTGGGAGGAATTGCTTATTTTAGGATGCTAACACAAAGATTATTACATGAGGTTAGGTCACTAAAGCTCAGTCCTATTCCTGTATTACTGCATACCTGTGTGTTTTGTGTATAGATTTCTTGTAGCGTTATTTTCATCTGTGCCATTTGAATGAAGCACCTTTTCATTAAAAGAAATCAACATAGCAGTACAGCTGCCCAGACTAACAATGTAGTGCTGAAAGTCAATCAACATAAATTTGACAATTTATTTTTAAACAGAATACCCCCTAAAAATCTGGTTCCAACTTTTCCAATGTGAAGATTTTCTGTTATGATAGTAAGCTTAGTATATCTGTGACATTTGGAGAAAGTAGGCAAGACAAGACAACAAAGAAGAATTATTGGTAATGTAAAAAATCATTAGTTGCTGCCCTATATGAGGTACTATAATTGTATTCATTAGGATTAGAGTACAGTTTTATTTCACCTACATATTTTAGTTTAGTATTTATATCTTCTTGTCTTGTTAGGGTTCATCTACACATGTATATCCAATCTATTTTCAGTAACACAATCAGGTATTTTAAGTCCACATGTAATTCCTTCCTCTATACCAAACGTGATTTATTGACCTTTATACTCACCTGCTGCACTCACCTACGTTGTTCTAGATAAACCCTACTTCCTTTAGACTGGCTTGCAGAGGGGACCCAAACCAAATGTGGTACTTGTATGGAACCCTGTAGAAAAAGAAAGTCATGTTTTATTACAGCATAAAATCAGTTGTGTAACACTTTCAGGTTCAGCCCTCACCCCATCCTCACAACATTTTTGTATACTTGTACATATATATATAAATTTACATTTCTATTTATGTTCATGTGTACTGTAAGCACCAATTTATACCAATTGCAGAGGGGCTTTCCTGTCAGATAAAAACAGCAGTGGCCAGCAGAGTGAGGAGGAGGAGGGACCATGCCGAAAAAAGCAAAGAAAGGTGGGGGAGCTAAAGGTGGTGGTGCAAAGACGAAGGAGGAGAGGCTGGTGTACCTGCAGCGGAGAGCTCAGGCTGAGGAGGAGATGGCCAAGAAGAAAGAAGAGATCCTCACGCTTTTCCTCAAAGTAACAATAAACAATAATCGCTGGGCTAATCAAAAAATAATAGACAGTTATTAAAATAATTCAAGTTAGTGATGTTGATTGTTCATATTTCCTAAAAAGTACCCTTGAAATGTTTTTAATTAAAAGCTTTCCTGTTTTGAATTTCTATGTATATATTTTAGTGCTGATGAACGTGCGGTGTGCAGAATAATATTCAGACTACAGAGCGTCTGTTATTCTTTTATGTGAATTTCACAGATGGTTCAACGATCTACTAGATTGTTCCAAAACTTAAAACACAAAAATTGTGTTTACATCCGTCTATATATTAACATGGATTTTATTTTAATAAAGTACTTTATTTTTTAAACAAAAAACATTACCGAGCCAGAATATACATTTTTTCTAAAATTCTGTCATTGTACAAAATTGATTCTGCAGCTCAGCTCTGTAAACGATTGTTACACTTGTCTTTTTATCAAGCATTTCATTGTTTGAGTTAAAATATATGCATAGAATTTGCAAAATCAATGTGCAAAATGCCAATATCATATATACAGAAATAGAGCAGAAAATCTGATAATCTGAAGTTTAGCATGTACAAAATCTTTGTGTATTTTTCTTTAATTCAAAACACTTCAATTGTTTTAATATCTTATTTATCACCTGACTCAACTGCTTTCATTCAAGACACACCGACATTTCAGCTCCTCCCATCTTTAACTGAGTTGCATTGCTTTGATCTCTGAGATTTCAACAGCAGTTCAACTGTTCTCATCACTTTCACATCAATTAATAAACAGATTCAGAACTGATCTGTTTTCAGTTATTAACCTTCAACCGACACTTCAGCTCCTTAAGAGCTTCAACTTTAATTGTAACATAAGCAAATACTTTTCAGATGACGTGTCAGACAGCATTTTCAACCAAAAAGCTTCATAAGAAGTAGCCCTTTCAAATTAAAAGTTAGTTCTGTATACCCTGTAAAATCCAGCCGAAGAGAAAAAGGAAAATTAATCAATATTTCATCAGGTAAACACTTTGATTATTTCCTCTGTGAATTCAGGACAAGCTGCAGAAGGAAGAGAAGAACACTAAAATGAACTTGCTGAAGCTGAACGAAGGCTGGCGGTCGATTCTCCGTCAGACTCGAGATGCTGAGCTGCGGAAAGACATCACGGTGCTCCATCAGACGTTTGAGAACGAGCTGGACGGCCTGGACAGTGTCATCAAGGTGAACCGACGCTTCAGAGGATCCGACCTGCTCCACATCCCTGAGAGTTGACGTGTTGACTCTCAGCTTGTCTCTTCCTGTTTCTCTGTGTTGCAGCATCTGGTGCATGACCTGCAGGAGGCGGAACGCCAGTCGTCTCAGGTGCGGCGTACTCACCTGCAGCATATGGACCAGCTGTGGGTACAGCAGGACAAACGTTTAAAGATTGTACAGCAGCAGTGGGAGGCCGGCATGCAGCACCTCAGCTCCGTGTTCATCGCTGAGAGGTCAGTCTGAGGAGCCACAGCGCCTCCCACACACTGCAGTGTTCAATACAGCTGTGACCGAACAAACACACTGACGATTTAGCCATTCTTAAAGGTGAACACAACTGATTAGCAGGTTCCCAGGTGTTGGAGTTCAATTCCACGTTAAAAAAGTAGTATAAAGCCTTTTGAGTCTCAAGAGGGAGCTGTGTGATGTCTGATACAACTCGTCAGATGATGTCACTTGAGGCAGAGTCGGGTGAAGACTAAAGATTGAAAATGAATCTGTTGATCCTCGGACTAGTGATGGCAGTGCGAAACTGAAGCTTCGATACGTGCTTCAAACCCCAAACCACTGCGTCAAAGCTTGCTTTGGTGTGAGAAAAAAAAATCATGTGACATCAACTGCTGCTTTGGATGTCATATGACCACTGGCACTCCCTCAATCGTCTTGCAATCTTTGAATGTTTGCGTTCCCCATCCCACACACTCACCCCCTGCACAAGCACACCTAACAACACTTTCACCTCAATAACACAATACATGCATTCACCACTCTATATTTGTAAATAGGACATGATGTCCAGTCTTAATGTGTGTGCGTCAAATAATTTTCAAAAGATAAGATCATTTAAATCCAAGGGTGATCAAAGGAAAGATGCTTCAGAACTAAATGTCCTCTCTACAAAAGTAAAGTAGTTCCCAACACTGCTCATTGGGGTGCGTGTCTGCATGACACTGCATTTTGTCCACCAGCTAGATTGCCTAATTTGCCTGCAGCCTTGCACTTTGCCAGGAGAGCTCACTGTAACTGAAGCTACGAGTAATGAACCATTTTCAAAACAATTGGCTCAAGTGGTTCAGTGCTTCACAAAAGCTTCATTAGCCCATCTGCTGCAGGCTACTTAGCCGTTGCACATCACCATATACCACACAACTGTCAGAGAAGTGTTGCATTGTGGGTATTGTAGGCGACTAGGAAAACGACTAAAATAAAGAAAGATGGCATCTATTTGAATGCTGTCCATCGTGAGTCTTATGCATCATTTAATTTCTCTTTTTTACTCTGCAAAGCAGCTGCCTATAACTTTAATAAGTTACCAATCCATACCATTAAACACTCTTTCTTTAAGTACTTGCAGCTGGGTAACAAGGTCGGGAACTTGAATTAATGATTGAGGCCTTCAGTTCAAGCTTTATTGTCCCACCAGGGAAAATTTGATTCGCAATAGGGATAAAAAAACAAAACAAAACAGCAACATAAGCAAAAATACTTGAGACATGACACGCTGGCTATGATAGTCCAAGCCTTTTGCATAACTTGTCTATTATACAATAGATGTCTGCCAAAGAAAGCTATTGTGTGCAAATCATTTTGCTTGTCTACCTTAACAATGTTAGAAAGTTTTTTTCTTTGCACTGTAACAGACCAGCAGTCCAGCCCCCTCACAGATCTGATGTAACTGACAGTGAACGTCTTGCAGAGGGTGGACATTTGGAAAAGTCAAGGTTTCACCAAATTCATTAGGGGTCCTGCATCTCTCTGGTGGGAACGGGGGTCTGTTTATTATTATTTTTTTTAGGAAGCAGAAATTGTTACACTCTGAGCAGCAGCGAGCTGATCTGGAGGACGCAACGTTCACCCTGGAGGAGCAACACAAAACAGTGATGAATGAAATCCACCGACTGTACCGTGAAAGCATCGCGTCATACGAGAGTGCTTATAAAGACAGGGTATCTCTCTCAGAGCCAGATCCCTCTCTCATTTTGAAGTCAGATATACAGGTGTCCTGATTTGAGTCTCTGAGGCTTGTCTCCTGTCTCCCCTGTGCGTGGACAGATGCCTGCTCTGGCCCTGAAGGACATGTACAAATTGAAAGAGAAGATCCTTCAGCACCAGGAAGCTGTGCAGAGGTGCAGCCAGGTAACAAAGGAGCACGACATCTTGCTCGCCAAGGAACAACACTTCATCCAGAGGATCGGCGCAGACATGAAGGCGGCAAAGAGGCTGCAGGTCAGTGGAAGTGTATTTCATGGAGGCGATTTAATCTGATCGTGTGATTTCATTTTGCTTTTTTAAAGCAAATTCCTCATAAGAGCTCTCGCTGCGACCACAAACGAATCCAATTCATTAAAAGTGTTTTCAGACTGAAGGAATATTTTGGCCCATTCATGGAAAGTTAAGTGTCCAAGTAAGGATAAATGTCTGTGGGGGAAACAATTATTGTAGCTCCTGGGATTACTCAATGAGTGTCAAGTTTACAGCATTAGATGGATTTTGAAAAGTCAAAAAAAAACAGTTATACCTTTATCCACCATTTTTTCACCAGTTTGGTGTCATGACTGCCTGTTCCGCATGTCTTGCTAGTTTATTTCGTTTTGTATTTCCAGAAAAAGAGAACAGCAGCAGTCTCCTGTATTTTATGACCCAAGCTCTTGTGCTTGTAGATTTTAAGCATGAAAGTTCATTCTTGACCTTGATGTACGCAGATGGTCCAAAAAGCTAGAAGAGACCGATGTAATGCTTAAAGGTGCCCTATTATGCTTTTTCCTGTCATATTTATAATGTTACAATGTCGGATGTTCATTTTACTAAAGTGGCCAAAGCTTCAAATCCTGAGGTAAACGTATTTAAAAGAAATCCCTGTGAGCCAAAACTTAAGACTTTCCCTGTTTTGAACGCTCTGGTTTTAACGGGGGTTTTTTGTACTCACGGCTCTGTTTGGTGTCAGGGAGCTCAAGTCCCCCCCCTTCCTGCGGGTCACCATGGGACCTTACTTTGGAAAAAAATATTACAAATTATTTATCCTGTTTGTAATTATGTTTTTTCAGTTTAACATCAGCATGTCACTTAATTGACTTTCAAATGTGTTCACAATTCAAAGACCACAAACCCCAAAGTTGCGTATGTGAAGTCGAAACTTTTTCTCTCAATTACTGAAGCTAACGTTACTGAAGTTCCTGTCAAAGAGCTTCCATGTGTAGAAGATGTGAAAAAAGGACGAGTTCTCTGTCCAGCTTTAGATCACGGAGGGCTGATGTTCGTGGAGCACGACAGCTGTCATGAAGGATTTCTGGTAAATTCTCACATCTCCGATCTTCCCCAGAGTCAGATGAGAAGTTAGAGAACAGAGGCAGGTCGAGGAGGAGTAAAGCCCGGTGTAATGTAGCATCGGAAGGTTAAGTCAAAGCCTCCGTCTTGTTTCCTTCCTCTCGCAGGATATTGCCATTCAGCTGAGGGAGAACGTGAAGTCCAGTAAGACTGAAAACCAGTCAGTGGAACAAGATCTGACAGCGGCCAGAAACGAGGTGAAGAGGAAGACTCATGAGCTCCGGGACCAGCTGACTCAGGATCGGAAAGCAGCGAGAAAACAGCTGACTGACCTCACCGTCAAGAGCGACAAGGCCACCAAGAAACTGCAGGCAGTTATCGCCAAGGTGAAACGTCTCACATGCAGTCTGTCCGCTGTGCGTTTCCGTGTGTCCTCTCTGTACTCATTTTCACTGTGGTGATCCAGGGAGAGAAGGTTTTACGTGTCGGCGAAATGTGTCGCAAGAAGGAGAACCAAGTCTTGTCATCAATACTCCCTGCAGAGGACGTCAGACAGGAGAGAGCTGGACCTGAGAAAGAGGAAGCAGTACAGGTGAGTTGAGATTCAGAGCTCATGTTTGTCCTCGGCCGCCCCTGCCCTGACTGACTGCTCCTGTACGTGACTACACAAACTTTTTCTACTAGTAATTTTTCCTAGTTCAGCATCTAGCAGGTCTGGACTGGTACTTTGAATCTGCTTTCAGGAACGAGCCACAACCTCGCACTCAAACAGCAGACAGACACAATTAGAGACCAACTGGTGAACATAGTGGAGAATTTAGCAGCTAAAGAGCCAGATATTTCCCTCAGGAGCTGGTGGAGACCAAAAACAGCGCTAGCAATGAGAGAATATTGAAGCACTACAGGCACGTGATGCTCTGTTCGATTTGAGTCTGTTTACCCAACTGAGTTTGTACCTGTAAGCCAAAGAATAATTCTGCTGCAGGACTCGCCAGACTGGTTCATGTACCAGAGTCAGACTCAGTACCTGCTGGTCTGGATGTTGTTCCTGACGGTTGGACTTTGGAGAGACTTGCTGCTGCAGTCTGGTCGATAGTTCAACTTCTTTTAGGGCCTGTTGGTAATCATTTAGCACTTTTATTTAAAAACATTTTTTTAATTGTCTCCTGCCCGTTTCTTATTTCTGCTGGACATGATAAAGCATACGAGTCAGTAAACTCGTGTTTATTTATTCTCAAAAGAATACCCACATAGCATCAACACAAATATCATAACAGTTTCAAAGTTATCAGCTTTTTGCAGCTACAGCTTCGTATTCCAGGTTGATAATGAAGCTTAAATTGCTTTTCTCTTCCTTTTGAAAGTGACACACAAGCTGAGCAGTAAACTTGTTCCCCAAACTGTAGAGCTCACTGACCTCTGTGTCCGTCTGTAGGAGATACCCGAGTTGCAGCAGTTGACGAGGCGCCTCAACGCTGCCGTGCTGCGGAGGGAGGCTCTGAAGAAACACAAGGCGGATTTGAGCCATGAAAACCAGCAGCTGAGGCTCCTGCTTCGTCAGCACCTGGACGGCATGGTGGTCAGCGGCGACACCCTCGATGGACGCCACAATCTGCTGACCGTGTGCCAGGCCCCGTCTGCCGCGGCCCCACCGGCCCCCACCAGACGCCACACCGTCATTGAAGCTGTTCATGTTGTTCAACCCTCACTGTAGGACTGGAAACACTGAACTACAAACATTTTCCAAAAAAAGAAGCACAGTTAAGCACAGCTTGTCATAATACTTCTGTTATATTGCAATATTTTATTATTGTAATATTTTTTTGCTGTTTTCTTTTGTGAAATATCTAAAGAAAACACTGATTTCTTGATATAATATTATAAATTCAAGGTTTACTTAACTTTTCCCAGCAGCTTTCATCAGCTGATGGGGCTGGCTCAGGTGTCCCTGATTTTATACAAACTTGATTTCAAAATATCGCTCACTATTTACAAATCACTTAATGATCTCACCCTGACTTGCCTACAAACCATTCAGAACTCTGAAATCATCAGACACCGGTCTCCCAACTGGATCCAAGAGCAGAAGTGAATCTGGTGGAGGTGCGTTCATGGGCCGACTGCCTGATGATGATCAGATGTACCACACCTGTGCTCTGTTTAAAAAGAGCACAGGTGTGCACTCTATTAAGGAAGCAACCCTTCCTCAAGAGACCTTTTTAGCTAAACAGGAACTGGAGGGTCTAAATACATTACATAAATGGATATTATGGGGCAGGGGAATCAACCACTGATCTAAGTACTAAAACTGTAAAAGGATGGATATCTGGGGGCGTGGCTATCCTCTGGAATAAGAACTATGATTCACTAATATCAGTGGTAAGATTGGGGGTGGATCGGGCTGTTGGTATCGAGTTTAATTGTCATGATACAAAGTTTATTATCTTGAATATATAAACTCCGTATGAGTGTTATCAAAATGAAGCTGGATATTTAAATAGATTAGCATTTGTTGGCTCTTTTATTCAGGATAATGCCTCAACCTGTATTGTTGTTGTAGGAGACATGAACGCAGATATTTCTGATCAGGAAATATCAGCATTCATGTCTCCTAAAACCTCAATGCAGTTTTGCTCTGAAACTGGTTTAATACTGTCAAGCAAGGTCCTTTTGCCTAATAATAGCTATACTTACCTTAGTGAGGCATGGCGGGCCACCTCATGGTTAGATCAACTGATGCACACCCTTCCTTGGATGCTATGACGATTCATTATGAGTTTGCCATTACCGATCATATACCGTTTTCTCTGTCTTTAAATGTCAAAAGCTTACCAGTGTTAACTACAGAGGCTAACAGCATTAACACAGGAAGACTAGACTGGACTAAATTAACTAAGGAAGATTTCCAGATAGATTATGTTAGGACTGATGGGTTGCTGGGAAACATTGCACTGCCCAAAGACGCCATAAGATGTTGTGATATTAATTGTAAGAATCCACAACATAGTAATGATTTACGTGTTTTATATGACTCAATTGTTGAAACACTTAATATTGCCAGTAGGCATTTTTATAGACCTCAGCGAATGGCATATAGCATCAAGCCTGGTTGGAACGAGCATGTAGCAGAACTTCATGCCAAAGCTCGCTGTGCATTTAAAGACTGGACAGTGTCCGGTAGAGATAGACAGGGCCCTTTATTTGAATTTTTATTTTATTTACTCGATGAGGTCTGACTCTTTGGCATGTAAGATGCATAACAGAAGTTATATTGACTTTTGGAAAGAGGTTAGAGCCATGAACGGTACTAAAATGTCTTTACCCTCTGATATTGAGGGTGTCAGTGGCTCAGATGCAATTGGCCAGATGTGGCGGCAACATTATCATGAGCTGTTTAACTGTACTGTGAGGAATACTTTTGAGGTGGAAAAAATTGATGATGATGATGAAAATGTGGTTATTAATTCAGAAGAGGTATAATCTGCAGTATTGGGATTAGATGACAAAGCGTGTGGGATCGATAAGATAAAATAACTGCAGAACATCTAAAATATGCAAGCAAGAAACTTGTTCCCCTGTTTGCTATTTGTATGACAGGGTTCCTAGTTCATGGGATTCTGCCTGAATCTATCTTACCGGTTTTATTAGTGCCCCTCATTAAAGACAAAACTGGCAAAATAAACAGCGTGGACTATTATAGACCTTTAGCCCTAACTAGTATTGTATCCAAAGTGTTGGAGAGAATCCTTCTTAACAGGATCAGAACCATTTACTGTAGGTAATGGTGTTCGGCAGGGTGGTATTTTGTCACCTTTCCTTTTTAATGTGTATATAGTTGACTTGTCACAACAATTAAATAAATGTAATACAGGATGTATGATAGGCAGTACTCTCACTAATCACCTTATGTACGCAGATGATTTGGTAATCATTTGCCCATATAGTGCTGGGTTACAACAACTGTTGAAGGTTTGCTCTCTGTACAGATTTTGATATCAAATATAATGCATGTAAGAGCAATTTCATGATTGTTAGAAGTAAAGAAGACAGGAAATTAGTATTCCCTGATTTGTTTTTATCTGGTACTGCCCTTAAAGTGTTTGAGATTAAATATCTTGGCCATCATAATGTAAATAATTTATCAAATAAGGACATCAGTAGACGGTGTCGCAAGATATATGCTCAGGCTGTGTTTGCACGTAAATTTGGCATGTGTTCTGCTTATGTTAAGGTAGTCTTATTCAAAGTATTCTGTACACCACTATATACTGCCCACTTGTGGCGGTCTTACAGCAAAAAGAACATGCAGAGGCTGAATGTAGCGCGTAATGATGGCATGAGACTGCTTTAAAACAACCAAGATGGAGTACTCTGGATGCCTACATGCTCTGCCTTTAATAAGAAATCTTGTTTTTCGGTGTAGAATGTCTGTCTCTTAAAATAATTATACAAGCTTTAACCCACGATGATTTTAGCTCGGTCAGGTATACCTCTAGACTGTGGAGACATTGGCGCTCCTGTTTGTATATTACAAGTGAAAGATAGGCATTTTTTTATTCAATTATCTATGTACTGTATATTATGTTGTAGCTGTTTTTATCTTGTTTTTTCTGTGTGCTATGGACCTTCCATTCTGAGACCTGAATAAAGTCATTATTATTATTATTATTATTATTTTTATGTTCTCTCCTTCGGCTGGACAGTGTCTCCACCTGTGTTGTCGCTCTCTGGGTATGTGAGTGTAGGCAGGGGATAAATAATTATGATTTTACTTTGTTCATATTTGTTGTGTGTTAACTCACATTGTATGAAATGTGCTATATAAATAAAGTTTATTTAACTAGTGCCTCAAATCCCAAAATATTGAATATTGTTGTTGTTCTGAACACTGGTTAAGTTTGGTACAGAAACAATGGATTATTTTCATTATCGAGTACTTTTTAAATGTCAAAATTGGGGAAAATGTCCGTTATAACTTTTTAGAGCCCAACTTCTTTAAATGTCTTGCTTTGTCTGACAAACAGTCTAAAACCCAAAGATATTCAGTTTACTGTGCTAAAAGAAATTGAAAATATGAGACTTAAGAAACTGGAATCTGAGACGTTTCCTTCATTTAAACAATTATCAAAATTGACAAATATGATTCGGTCAACTGACATAATCAATTAATCAGCTCCCAGTAAGCTCTGATAGGAATGTTCAAAACTCAACCGCTGTCAGGAATCTTAAATTATAAAAGGTCAGAAAAAACTGGTTTTACTAAACTTTAAAAATATGGTGTTTCATTTCTTCAACAGTGGTCATGTAATAATTTGAGCTGCTCAGTGACTGAAATTTCCAAATGATGCGAGACTGTGATCCACGACCGTGATATGTGGTCCTCCAGGTCCTGGATTTGGACCGACTATTGTTTAAAACAGTTGTTTCCAACCTTTTTGAGGCCCTCTTTTCGTGGCCCTCGTTAAAGGTTTCATATAATAAAAAGGCTACTAATGACTGATTGTGTGCACTGATTGTTCAATGTGAATAAGAATCCCCTAATCAGGGATGTCCGCGCACTTTAGGCCACATAGTGGGAAAATATTGCCGTGATGTTATTTAAAATGTTTATTAAATCTACAGAATCTTTAACTTAAGGTTACTTAAGGTTAAAATTCAAAGTATTTGCCTCAACTTTTATGTTGGTGGTTCATTTCCTGAGGCTTTCAATGCAGCCAGACGATATTAAAACAGAATGATCAGCGGAGCAGCGGCCTCTGTACAGGTACACCATTTAATAGTTATTATAGACATTTTATATACAGTTGTATTCTGCTATGTGGTACAATCTTTAAAATCTGCTGTTTCATAGTTTGTAAATCAAAAAACAAACAAAAAAAAAAACTTACAAAACTCGCAAACTGATCAGAACTTTTTTCCTCAATTTTTCCGGAAGACTAGAAAAAATACTTTTGTTGTATTAATCATGCATTACACAAACAAAACAACAAAAACCCTCTTTAGTTACACAGTAAGTTGTAGCGTGGGTCAAAACCAAAATAAAAGATTCTGTTGCGATCAATCAGAAGCTACTCGAGTTACAAATCCCTTCAGTTAAAAAATGTAATTAAACCAGAAACTGCGGAGAACAAACCACAACGGTGAAGAAAAAAAAAGCTCTGCGTGTCAGAGCAGCTAGGGATGTTTAGCCAATCAGATGGCAGCTTTGTATTCAAAAACACGCCCCAGGAGTTTCACCTGGGCGCTCAAACCGCTTCTTCCTTATAAGGACGAGACTAAAAACCGTTCAATGATATAAATAACTTCAGCTGTGATGAAGAAAATGTACTCAAAGTGAAAACTCACACAGTGATATGAAGACGAGGAGGAGGAGCAGCAGCTGGGAGGGGCGACACCTCCACCTGAACAGGTGGGGTTTAAAGGCTCCTCGGTGAGCCTCGGACCTGCAGCTTCTCCATAAACGAGACCTTTACTGCAGCATCATCGCCCGTTTACACTGTGGTGCGTTCAGGCGCTGACCCACATCACCATCAGAGCTCGTTAGCACCATCCTCCTCCTCCTCGGCCGAGTCTCAACACTCCTCACCAGCTCCTCCCTACCTCCTTTACTTTCTACATTTCGTGAAATCTTCCGACAGAGGCGTGGCTTGTCATGCGACAGGAAAAAGGGAGTAGAAGGGCGGGGCCTCTGAGCGTTGTGATGGCAGGATTTGACGGGAATGAGGAACCAGAATCGTCCTCGGTGCCGTTAACTAGACGTTTCCACGTTTATAAAAACGATTATAAAAACTAGATTTATTTTACACAAACAGAAAACGTCCATATGCAACTACAGTAACGCTGACGTCTTAATCCTTCGCTCGTTACCTCGGTCGTTTAAAACGCAGGGCTCTGATTGGCCCACCAGGGGCTGAGGCGGGGGTGTATTAGGGGATGCCAGGCGTCCAATCAGCTCACACCTCGTCAGAGACAGGAAACAGAAAATCAGATTTTTAACCCGACTCTGGAAACAAAATCCAGAGCGAATGTTCAGTTTATTTGACATAGTTTAAAATCTTAAATTTCTTTGATTATTTTTCTTACTGGGGCTGTAAAAAAAGTTAAGACACGTCAACATCTTCTCCTGAAGCTTTGGTTCAGATTAAAACTTAAATACAACAAAACCACAGTGGGTTAAAACACCAAATGTTCTGTTCCTTTGTTATAAGCAGCTGGATTCTCTTCTTCTTCTCACTCTGCTGCAGCTGGAGGTCGACACTTTAAAGGAAAAATCCCCCTCAGATGTTCTTCTGTTGTTCAGTTCACAATGTGCAACACTGATTAAACCCTTTCTTTTACTCTTAGGTTAACGTAGTTTCCCTTCAGGCTGTTTTCTACTGCAGTCGTTGATTTCTAGTATTTTCCTGAAGTGTATTTAGACAACCATCAGAGGAGACTTGGCTGGTGTTTCGCGATGTTTTGCCGCAGCGACGCACAGAAACACTACACTTTCCAACAGACGCCAACACATCTTGCACCATTAAAAAGATATTTAAATCCTCAATAATGTAGGAGGAACTCGCAGTACTGCGTTTATTCACCACTGAAAAGTGTGAAAGCTCAGCAACAAAAGCACCAATTCTTAAGAGCAACAACAAGAAAAAGTTTCAGAGAAGCTTTGAAATGAAAGCGGCCCTGCTGCTGCAATGCACCGTGGGTCTTTTCTCTGTTGTTAGGGACCCCAAAATGTAGGGCAGCGTAATTTCAAAACTAAATCAAATCAATTCTTCTGAATCACAGACGCTGCATTCACGTTATACAGTTCAGGCTGTAATTAGGAGCAGCCGTCCAGCTGAGATATGAGGTCATCTCATATAGTGTCAAACTGGCCAACAGGTGGCGTTGGGTCTTTAACTGGTGTCACTGCGGGGTCGCGCCTTTACATACAAATATGTTCCTTTGTTAACCAGGCAGCCAGTCAGACTGGCCACGCCCACAAACTTTACGGGGGACTCAAACTCGCTGTGTATGCGATGGCGTCGTTAAGCCTTTAGGGTTAACAAGCTGACCGTGAAAGTGTGTCCCTCGTTTCCTATCATCTCTTTCCTGTCATTGCTATCAAATAAAGGCGATAAAAAAAACAAACTGGAAAGGTAGCCACCAGCGTCAACACGTTCACAGCAAAGAACGAGCAAAGCTCTCTGAAAGCTGTCTCTGCTGTCAAACCTCAAACCGAAAGCTGCATGAAACGGCGGCACCACAGAAGAAGAAAAACAAACTTCTGAACGCAGAAACAAGAACGGGGCTGATTTAAGGGGGATTTTTCCTTTATGTATGCGGGATCACGGGGTCAGAGTAGTGTTATCACAAGGCGAAGGAGGTGGGGTGGGGGTGGGGCTTCATGTAGTGTCATCAGAGCAGCGTTCAGGACTCTGCAGACGGAGGCGACATCACATGACAGGACAGAACAGGTGAGCTGCTCAGTGTCGACCTGCAGGGTTTAGACAACGTTTCCACAACGTTTGCTGCTGTTGAACGTCTCTCAGTCTCTTGAGTCTCTCGGAGGGAAACAAACACAGCTCCGCCTCCTAACCTAAACTCTGTGTGTGTGTGTGTGTGTGTGTGTGTGTGTGTTCTGATGGAGATCCCGTCACCTCCAGTCTTTAATATATATTCTGTGTTCAGCAACCTGAACAGACCTGAATACTGTCTGACTGTCTCTCTCTCTCTCTCTCGCCGTCTGTCTCTCGCCCCGCAGTCCTCTGCTTCTTCTTATCGTCCGCCTCCTCTTCTACACGTAGACCCTGGCGAGGGCGTCGGCTCCGGCGGAGGCGATGTAGGCCTTAGACGGGTGGAAGGCCACGTCGTAGATGGCCTCCTCGCTTTTCTTCCGGTGAGCTGTGATCTCCTGGACGCACGTTTTACTGTCGAGGTTCCACAGACGCAGAGAGCAGTCGTGACCTGAGGAGGAAGGAGACAAGTAATCATCAAGAGGAAGGACGTAGGAAGAGGCAATAAGACGAGATCAGGAGGAGGCAGAGGAGGTGAGAAAGGAAGAGCAGCTCCCTGATCTGAGTTCAATCTTGAAACATTTAATTACTCAATCTATTAGATTCTGTATGATGCTGCTAAGAGACTCACTTCCAGACATCAGGTAGATCCCGTTAGGATCCACAGCCAGGCTGGTCACTGCGTCCAGGTGAGCCACCATGGCATGGATCACTTTACCTGCAACCAAACAGATGAGATGTCAGACAGGTAAACACTAGTGCTCAATTTTAATATCAAGATTATTATTTAAAATAGTTCTAATTCATCACTGTTTTTAATAAATTATTTGAAATGTTTTGCTTGCGATTGTCTTTGCTCCAAATTTAAAAGGTGATTGTCGCCAGCAGGTATTGTATCTAGAGATAAACATCAGGAACTGAGATCCTGTTTTTTTCCAGGAACGGGCAGAAATCTGCTCGTTTCCCAGAAAGCACCTGTGAGGTCACAACTGCTGCTAATTACCATTAGCTAGTTAGCTCAGTTAGCCGTGTAGCTATGGCCCTCTTAGCTGAATAAGCCCTGGAACTTGGCTGCTAGTGATTACCACCGGACCAGGACTGAACAGATCCTCTGAGACCGGCAGAGGCCAGTTTGACGGCGGAATACGGTACCGAGTTGACTTACAATAAACACACGGCAGGTGTGGAGCGTGACAAAATGTCAAGGTAACAAAATGTCCTTTCTTGACATTTTGTTTTCTTGACTTTCTTTATTTATTGGAGAAAAAAGCTAAGAGCTTGTGTAAGGTGGTGAACTTGCCGCTCGCGCTCATATTCCAACTCAAACAGCAGGGGAGGCCTGAGCAATGCAGCTGGAGGCACACAGTGGTATTACGACACAGGATGGGAGCTGGTTAGCATGCTAATTTCAGTAGATATCTCTGCAACGCAAGACATCAAGGTCCTTCACATGACGTCAAAACTGTAACTTCCTCACTTTCTGTTGATAATGTTAAGTTCATTTTATGCCCATAGTTTACACACTGTACGTTTAAACACCTGCAGCTGTCACAGAGCAGCGCCCAAACTGAGAGCCACTGTGGGCATCACAGCTCTGCTAACTTCATTAATAGTATACATCTCCCAGCATGCTGACAAGATCAGTCAAGAGATACAGAAACCGATGTGTTAGTGTTTTCTAAACACCAGGCATGTAAACTCAGTTTATCCAGAGAAATCATTGGTGCCCAATGCTCAAGGGATGTGCGACACTACCACATAAACACATGTCAATAAGAGAAAATCATCATTTTATAATTAATTACACCCAGTTTTGTGGAAAAAGCCCCAGGAAGAACATTTTCGTGTGATAGTAATAATTCTAAACTTAAGAAAAAACAGCATCTTCTCAAACCATGTGGTCCAGGTAAATCAAAACCTCCAGCCTCATCAGGACCCTCATGTCTAAAGGCAGAGAGACCGACTGACCTGACTTGTTATCGTAGAATTTGATGTGTCGGTCTTCGTGAGCGGTGATGGTGACCGGCAGCGTGGGATGACTGACCACCTTATTGATGTGATTCGATCCTGGGAGGGCTGAGGAGGGAGGAGGGAGGGGGTTATTTTTTTTTCTTTAAAACCACATTGTTAGATATTTCTGTTCAATCTGTGTGCGTCTCTTACTGCCTTCTCCCTGCCCCTTCAGCACCAGTGCGTTCTGGGAAGTCTCCAGGTCGTACACCACCACGTCTCCGCTGTTAAATGACGCCACCATGTGGGCGGGGTCACAACCGTTGAAGTCCACCGACGTGGGGACACCGTGCTCTACAAAACACACAGAGGTATGAATAGGTTTGACCTGCTGCTGAGCTCTCCTCTGGGGATGCTCTCTCTCTCTCCGCCATCCTCACCCTTGTTTGTGTTGAAAGTGCTGATGCAGGGGTTTTTCTCCGTCGGGTTCCACAGTTTCACCGTTCCGTCGGCCGAGCAGGACAGGAGGCGGTTTTTGATGCCGCTATAAGCCAATCCCCACACGGCGTCCGTATGCCCCAACCACGACCCTGCCAGGACGCTAGGATCTGATAGGGCAAGAGGAAAAAGAGGGGAGGGGTCTATTATTGTACCGTATCGTACAGATTTTGCACTTTCTGTACTAGGTTAATATGAGGAATGTACAGTACGTCTATATTGTTATTATGACATTACTACCTGCAGCACCAACTATTGTTGAGGCAAATTCGCCAAATTAACGTCCTAAAGGGGAGAAGACTGCAAGCAATCCTTCGAGCCCTGGCAACTCCATTTGGGGAGATTTTGAGAGCAGTCATGGGCAACTTATAATTTCTCCTTATTTCAAAGCATTTCTCCACGCATTTGTTTGTTTCCGGTTTACACAGGAACCACTGGAAATGGTCTGAAAGTCTGAAAAAATACTAGAAATGAACCAAACAAATAGCTCAATTTGATCCAGACCGAAACTACCTCTTTGTTTTTCAGACCTAACTTCGCCTGTTTGGTCCGGGCCGTGGTCCAGGGAGGGGTTTCACATGTGTAATTTTGGTTTGGATTAATCTGAAAGTCCGGAACAAACGAGGTAGGTGTGAAAGCCTCCTTAAAGATACTGAGGACATTTCTGATCCTTTTAAAGAGTTCAGAGTTTGTTTTATGGTTGCAGTTATAGTTCTTATTTCACTGAGGGTACGAACAAGAACAGAACTACAAATGTGGGTGTGTGTGTACCGTAGGTATCGTAGGGGTCGACGTTTGAGCTGGGGATGTTCCACCATTGGATGGTCGAGTCGATGCCTCCACTGAAACACTGTTCACCACTGGACGTCATCGTCAACGACAACACTGGACCACTGGAGGGGTTATAAGAGCTCTTTGAGACAGCACCAACATCTAGAGGCCTTTAATAACCCTGAATGAATACTAATGAACCTACTATTAAATTACATAAGCTGTGTGTGTGTTTAAATACGTACACATGGGCTCTGAATGTGTAGACGGGTTCCACATCAAAAGAGGCACTTCTGGAAAAGAAAAATACAGAACAAAACATCCAGTTATTGAACACATCATCATGAAGCATCACTGAAGCTGTTGCTACCCCTCAGTAGCTGACGTTTGAAAAGCTCAAAAAGACTGTTTGTCCTGGAAGCGGAGCTCTGTTATGATGTACATCCTGCAGTAAATCCTGGAGGGAGTTTTTGCAGGGATTATGTGTAGGACACAGATGAATCTGTATTTGAAGTTCAGCTGAATAGCGTCAGAAACGCTGCATTGAGGAGGAAATGAGATGCAAATGCTAAAGGATCTGTCAGGTCTGAGAAGAGGGGATTTTCCTCTGAAGTGGAGAGAATCCACAAACAAGTGAAGGAAATACTCTCTGTGACAAACACTATATGCAGCCTGAAGTACAGACTGATAAACCACTTAATGACAATATTCTGCTGTTCTTATCCACAAAACTAAGCGCCAACTCAACAACAATGCATGGAGGAGGTATCGCCACAGACCTTTACTGGTGAATTATCTGACTGGTGGATTCTGGCTCTCCTGTGGGCAAAGTGGGGTCCTAATCACTACCCACCATTGTTTCCCATTAATGAACGAGACCGTGGCGGCCCGCCATAGTTTAATTTGCTCCGCCATAGTCTCAAAATGAAACTGAAATATTTTTACACACCTCATAATTACATTTAATTTGTGAGCCTTCGTCTCGAGACGACCACTTTTCTTTCGAGGTTACTACGGTAAAGTTAAAGGCCTGTTTCTGTCACTCGTCTATGAGAAGACGATTAAGCTAGCCGCACCTACATTTGGAGTGCACATGTATTCAGGCGTTTATGGTAACTGAAACGGCCCAGAGCGAGCTGACGGGCAGGTTAGCGACTTTATCTTGTCAGTTTGTCTCTTTACAAAGACAAGTGATGCAGTCTGAGAGTCCTACATGAAGGGAGGCTGTGAAGTCTTCATTTTACGCTGTAAGAGTACCACATACATTATTTATCAAACTGGTTCGGGCTGGATGAATTTAGCGTGAGGAGGATATGCATGTGACAACGCCCGGTTTTCAAAATAAGGTTTCTATACAGGACGGATAGTTGGATAAATGATTAATTGGATTATAGTCACAGAAAGTATTAAACACATTACATGTGTCCATTAAAAGTAAAGAAACAACATGTTTGGGAAATTATCTATTCTATTTCCTATTACTTTGATTTAGTTTTTTTTTTAAACTTTAAATTAATTTGTTGACCATTTACAGCTCTACAATGGTTTTATGATGGTTTAGCGTCATCGTTTCTAAAGTCCTCCGATTTTGCCCGTCTTCACTAAAACGCTCTCTGGAGGTTCAAAACGAAAAAATGGAGTCGGTAGCATTTTCAAACTTCTCTGTTGTAGGTCTTCGTTTTTGCCGTTTTAGTCTGGATGGGAGGTGCAAACAAAAGCTCTCTTTAATACGAAAACGTAGTGAATCAAAGTGTCTCCGCACCTCTACCTCACCTTTTAAATGTAAATGTCTCTTTCCTTAAGTGGTCTTCCATTGGTTTACAGATCGGAATCCTTCAATGACTTATGGTCCCGCATCAACATTCAGTTTTAAATACCAGGGGAGTAACTGTACATTCATACCAAACACTTCTGTTTAGTATTTGGCTTTCTTTAGTTTGGGTTTGTCCTGTGAACCAAATAATTAATAACAATTCAACTTTGAATTTTGATCCCGTAAAACTTTGGTAGTGGGACAGCTGTCTGTAACGCATGGCCTGAGGGGCCTGAATACATTTAGATCTTTCAATACGGGTCCAGGTGAGTTTTAGCTACACTCATGCAACAACTGGTGGATCAGAAGCGGTGTCCCTGAGGGGTTTCCTGCTCGGACATACAGAACTGTGGATTTTGTGCACCGTAGATAATGCATCACAATATCAGATATTTTAAACATCAGGTCCAAATTCAGGTCAAGGTCGATCAACATTTGCTCGGCACTACCAAGTACAAACATATCACCTAAAGAACTGTGTTGAGATGAATGCTGGTGTAGCCGTGGTTCCGCTGCAGCTACAATAACACCTGCTGATCAGAACGCTGGTTCAGTTTCAGGTACAGGTTTGTGTGTAGACGTACTTTTTGGCAGGGACGGTCTTGGTGAGGTTCCACAGTTTGAGGGTGTGGTCCTCGGACACGGTGACCAGACACGGCTCGACAGGGTGGAAGGCCAGCGCTCGGACGCCGTCGAAGTGGCTCCGCAGCGTGTATTTCGGGTTCCACGTCTTCCTGAACGAAGACTCCTTATTGGACGGCAGCTGAGACACACAGATGATTGATCGTGTGGTTAAATGTATCAAAGAACGTCTGTACACCAAACAGCTGTTTTGTTTGTGTCTTACGTCGTAGCTGTAGTCTGTTTCGTCGTTGGTGACTGTGAGGTCAGCGAGGTCACCCAAACCCAGGACGCTCTCCAACACGTCGTCCGACCCCCCCAACAGGAAGGACTTCCCCCCTCCGGGAGGAAACGGTAGAGGCTCCGCTACAGAGAGAGAAGTGAACTTTAATTTAACACACTTTACCTTCCAGTTAAAGCTAAAGCCGAAACAAAGAGTCGCCGACAGAGATAAAAGATCAGCTAAGTATTTTGATAATTATTAAAGTCGTTAGAGAAAGCAAAATAAAAACATTGTTTTTATTTATGGTAAAGAGAGAGTCGAGTTCAACCAAACTAAACGACTCACCCCACTCTGTCCCGTCTCCGGAGCTCCGAGCCTCGCCTGCTCCCTCTCCGTCCTCCGCCGTCACCAGGAAGTCAAACTCCTTCAGAGCCTCCTCCGTGTCGGCGTCGTCCTCCGACGCCAAGCCCTCGTTCCCTACCTGGAGGAGGAGAGGACAAAGGAAAGGAGAGAAACAGGTGAAAGGAGGTAGCAGAGGTGGAGGAGAGGGACGGCAGAAAAAAAAGCAGAGGGGAGGAATGAAGAAAAGATGAGGAGTGAACCGAAAAGATACGGGGAGGGAAGGAAAAAAGGAAAGAAGCACGGGAACATAGAAAAGGCAAAGCCAAGGAAATAAAGTAGAGTTATATAACAGGAGGGCCAAACCAAAGGAAGAAGCAGAATAAAAGAGGATTAACATCAAATACAGAAGCTAAATAGAGAAAATGTCTCTACGGACTGATGTCTGTGTTCTGTCTGCCTCTATCTGTGTTTCTATCATAGACTGTATCTGATGTTCTCAGGTCTCTCTGATCTGACCTGGAAGAACTGATGCTGGTCACACCAAATTTTAAATTTGATTTTGACTTTGTCACTCAATTTGTATTTTGTTAATAGATAATAATAACAACAACAAATTAACATGTCTATTTATGAAAGCATTCTTACTTTACAGCATTTTCCCCCCAACACCGGCCTAAAACTGCACAGTACTACAAATGAGGGGATACCGTGTGTAGGAATGATGTTCATCCCTCCAACAGAGACCCACAGACTCATGGTCGCCCAAATCCATACTGAGATACTTCATTCTGCTTTCTTCTGTCACGTGTTGCCATCGGTGCATTTAAAACTGGCTGTGTGTCACCTGTGTGTGTGTGTGTCACCTGTGTGTGTGTGTGTGTGTGTGTGTGTGTGTGTGTGTGTGTGTACCTTTGTCTTGTGTTTCTTGGCTCGGTGGTGTTTGTCAGCGCTGATGTCGTCCATCAGGTCTCCCTCCTCATCCTCTTCTTCGTCGCTGTCCTCTGCGTTCTCCAGGAAGTTGAATGTCTCCAGAACATCACCTGGACTCCTGGACACACACACAAAAAGGTATAACCACTGTGTGTGTGTGTGTGTGTGTGGGCGTCGTGCTTTTATATTCCTAAAACTGAATGGGGACTTGTGTCATTGTGAGGATAAAAATTGAGGTCCCTACGGGTAGAAACTGCGTTTTGAGGGTGAAGACTTGGTTTTAGGGATCAGGTTACATTTAGGTTAAGGTTAGGGGCTTGATAAGGGTTAAGGTTAGGCACGTAGTTCTGATGGTTAAGGTTAGGGGCTTGATAAGGGTTA
>JAPMOB010205649.1:0-19907 GCA_029875015.1 Lepomis gibbosus
AGCCATGCATTCATACTTGTGCGTAGGTCTGTCCGTCATTCTGCGATTACACCCCCAAACGCTAGTCGGCAGTAGCGCTGTAGCGTCCAGCGTGTTGACTTTTGCCGGCCGAGCAGGCTAACTTCCTGTTTAGCGCTCCGCTAAAGTAAATGGGGATAAAACTGTAAACGTGCGGCTGGTGCAGCCTTTTCAAATGTTACCGAGCGAATGGATCACAGTCTGATAGCGAATCGAGTCATTTCGCTCGGGTTGCGACGGTCAAATGTATTGATTTACTGTGTTACAGCTGCCGTTTTGGCCGCCAGTAAAAGTTACTTCAAAACGCTGGGTACTTCTGGTCGGCTCGACCAATCACAGAGCTTACGGTCCGTGTCGACTCGACGTGTAGTTACATTTTGAAGAGGTGCACGTCAGGCGACGGCGCAGGTGACTGCGTAGTATAAATTACGCTTCAGTCTGCGTTCTTGTCTGTTCTTGTGAAACGTCATCAGTTGCAGTCAAAGTAATGTTCCAATTCAAAAATCTGCGTCTAGCCAAGTACAGTAAAAAGCCCGGATGTGTTCTTGCTCCGCCCGTTTTACCCAGCCTGCATCGGTGGTGACTTGTGTGGACTTTCGGATCGCCAGATATCCCAGAATGCATTTCGCCGCCAAAAAGTGGAAATGTCGGATGAGAAAACTCACAACTGCTGTTCTTGTGTCACATATAGTCGTTTTAAGAGTTTTTTGTGCAGAAATATAGCTGTAAACTCCAAATATGTGGTTGATTTCTCAAGACAGAGCTGATTTTAAAAATTGCTACGACATTTTCGGAGCTGTGAGGTCCCGCCCGCCAACGGGTCCGGCCATCATCAAGTCTGCTGCTGTTCAAATTGCTGAATGACGGACTGCGAGCTCCCGTTCCTGGGAGTTTGTACTCCAGAGCCGAACTCGCCACGTCTGACCTTTAAAGCACAGAAGTCCTTGAACTTGGTGAACTCGGTAATGACAAACAGCCCTTCAGGTTCCACTCCTGGACCCTGGCAAACCACAGCAAACGCTCCAAAATTTGGCTCAGCGTCACAAAAAAACTGCACCAGCTGCAGTGAGGAGGTTTGGTGCGAGGGAGGAAGCGGCTCCATGTATAGAAAGTGTATAGGAAGCGTTTCCTTCAACGTGGCGTGAATCTGAAGGAACGCTTTGCCACGTTCAACGTGTCGTGCTCTCCCAGGTCCAGCTAACGCTAACAATAGCAATGGGGAAGATGAGCGAGGAGGAAGAGGAGGAAGGTCACCGAGCGCTGACAAGATCTGCGTTGAAGAGGTTGTAACCAGAACCAAGATCTGATAAGAACCGGATTCAGATACCCAACCCTAGCTACTTTCCCCCTGCTCCCAGCCTTTATGCTAAACTATGCTAACCACATCCTGATTCCCAAAATGTGTTGAGTTAAACTACAGTTTATAAAGTTAAAGCTCAACTCACAGAGTTTAAGATGTCGAGTCTCTGCTGAGTCTTGAAGGTGTTCAGCTGAAAAAGAAAGAGAATATTTCAGCGGCTGATATTCAGGCACCACCTTTCCCCAGGTGTGCTGGTCTGTGTGCGTACCTGCAGACAGTAGTCCAGGGCAAAGTGTTGATAGCATTTGCGTGTGGCGAGCAGCAGATGACTCGCCCGCTCCGCTTCACCAGCTTTGTGGCGAGACACCTGAGCGTTCTTCGCCGCCGCCGTATCCAGATCCTCCCCGATCCGAGCAAACTCCCTCCTGGTCTCCACCAGCTGGGGCAGGAACCTCAGACACACATCATCATCATCATCATCATCGTCACAAGGAAATTAGTGAAATTATAGGGTATTATTACTCAGCTACTTCACAGCCCTCCTTTTCTGCCCCATGGAACCGAATTCAACGTAGTCAACAGAGTGAGGCTACTAATGTTTAGACCCCGTTTGAATTGTGTCCTACACTCATGTTTGTTTAAGAACAGAAAGCTGCAGCGTCTCATAAAACAGTTAAGAAACATTTACTTATGTGTGAAACCGCTCAGTGAGCTACATCTCTAGTCCAACACAACATACGCCACCAACATGTTAGCGCTTTAATGCTAAGCTAACACTCACGGCTTGCTTTCTACTAGGTAACCTACCGATGTTCCACGCACAGGTGCATCTCACCTGATGTGTTTAATTAAACGACTTCAGGTCCTTTCATCACTTTCCTTCTCTATACATGGAAGCTCTTTGACGTTAGCTTTAGTGACATCAGCTTCAGTAACATTAGGTTAGCTTCAGCAACCTTAGCGGTAGTAACGTTAGCTTCAGTAAAGTTAACTTAAGTGACGTTAGCTTCGGTCAGGTTAGCATCACTAATGTTATCTAAACTTTAGCTTCGGTGACATTAACTTTATTGTCGTTAGCTTCAGTGATAGTTTCTTAGGTCACAATAGCTTCAGTGATGTTAGCATCAGTGACACTTTAATAACATTAGCATCAGTGACAGTTTGCTTCAGTTTTGTAAGCTTTAGTAACGTTAGTATCACTAATGTTAGCTTCAGTAACATTAGCTTCACTGACATTAGCTGCAGTGTTGTTAGCTTCAGTGACGCTACAATAACGTTAGCTTCAGTAATGTTAGCTTCATTGACATTTGCTTCAGTGATGTTACCTCTAGTAATTTTAGCATCAGTCAGGTTAGCATCACTAATGGTAGCTTCTGTAACGCTAGCTTCATTGACATTAGTTTAAGTCGTGTTAGTTTCAGTGACATTTGCTTAGGATAGCTTCAGTAATGTTAGCATCAGTGACACTTCAATAACATTAGCTTTAGTAACGTTAGCTTCAGTGACATTTTCTTTAGTGACGTTAGCTTTAGTAACGTTGGTATCACTAATATTAGCTTCAGTTACATTTGCATAGGTCACGTTAGCATCAGTAATGTTAGCATCAGTGACGTTAGCTTCAATAACCTTAGTCACTGAGAGAAAAAGTTAAAAGTTTTGGGGGGGTTGTGGTCTTTGTAATTACATGTCTTCACAGTGTTATGCTTCAAACTGCGACTCCCTTGACTTTACTAACAAACGTGTGATATTTAGGATACAATTCAAAAGTGTCTTCTGTAAAAAAAACATGAGCGTTATGGACCTACTGTGTACAGAGGTTGGTCAGCTGCTGGCTGATGGCTCTCTGAGTCTGATCAAACAACATCTGAGGACAAAAGACAGACGGGTGAACACAGCTGCTGCTCATCACTGTACAGGTTTGTCAGTAACAGCTGAACTGACTGATGACTCAAAAGAAGTGGAGGTAAAGAACGTACAAAGAAAACAGGATGTGTGTGTTCACTCACAGTGTGAAAGCTGACCATCTCCTGCAGGCCCTGATTGAACTGGTTCAGACAGTTCTGAGAGGAAGGAAACAGGAAGTCAGTGGGAAACCTTTCAAAACAAAAAGCTGAGTCGCTGACCTTCTGCCAGCAGTCCAGCACACTTCCTCCACTCCGACAACAGCGTGCAACCTAACAGCAGGCTGTGAAACTGGGAGCACGGTACTAGTTATATTTCAGTAGCGTTGGTATTTTCATAATCATGTAATGTTTCACTGTTTCATTTTTCTTTTGTAGAAAAGCCAGACTAAGAGTCTACAGCTCGCAGCTGTGAAGCTGTACAGCTAAAAGCTAACATCACCTTACATCTAGCATGCCGATGTTTTATCCTTCTGATATTTTGATATTTTACTCAAAACTACCCCCTCGTGGTAAACCTCATGGTGGCGCTATAATTTAAATATCCAAAACCATCTACAATAACTTTTACATGATTAGCATTAGCATCTTGAAGTGCCGTACGGTGATGACGCCGTCCTTCTTGTGGTGCATGGTGAGCTCAGCCAGACCGGTCAGGAATAGCTGATTGGCTGCATTGTACGCTTGTCCCGCCTCTACCATCTTACTGCACAGCTTCATCACCTGATTGGTCAAAGACACAGATTACAGATCAATAAGCTCTCATCACAGGTCACGTTTATAAAACAACGAGCAAACATGAGCAGAGACGTCTGTAGGAACAGTTTCAGCCACAGGGGGCAGCAGAACTGCAGTACAGAGGTAGAGGAGTGCAACTGGTCATAGCAAAGGGGACGGCACTAGTGCTTAACCGTAAATGTAGAAGTAGTTATTGGAGTATCGTTACTAGCAGCAGTAGTATTTGTAAAAGTAGTAACAGAACTAGTGTTAGTAGTAATAATAGTAGTGTTGTAGTTAGAGAAGTAGTAGTAGCAGTAACAATAGTAGTATTAGAAGCAGAATTAGTTACAGTAACAATAGTAGCTGAAGTATTTGTTTGCAGTAGTGGTAGTAACATAGCAGTAATAGTACCAATATAAGCATCGTTATTAGTAATAGTAACAGTACCAACATTAACAGCAGAAGTAATGTCAGTAGCAGTAGTGGCAACATTACAGACAGTAGTGGTAAGTATTCACATTAGTAATAGTAAATAGTATTTACTGTAGTATTAACAGCTCTAACAGTGGCAGTTACAGTACCAACAATACTCACAATAGTAGTAATATCGGCAGTGGTAGTAGTAACAGTATTAACTATTAGTTACTACTACTATCAGTAGTAATAGTAATATTAACAGTACTAACAGTAGAGGTAGTAGTTACAGTACCAGCAATACTCACAGTAGTTGTATTAGTACTAAAAGTAGTGGTAACAGTATTAACATTAGTAGTAACAGTATTTACGGTAGTATTAGCAGTAATAACAGTGGTAGTACTTAGTAAAAATACAAATAGTACTAACAGTAGTAGTAACGGTAGTAGTACTTGTACCTTGTCCAGTTGTGTCTCCAGTACGGAAACATCCGCCTCGCAGTTCTCCAACTTCAGTCTGAACAAAATAAACACAACACCGTTAAGGACTTCTGCACATGCGCGGTTTGCAGATGCGTGGGTGCTGCGCGTACTCACCTGAACTCAGGTGAGTCCTTGATGCACTCCTCGAAGTCGAGCAGAGAGTCCATGTTGCGTCACTGAGTCAGCTGTTAATTACGTTTATTAGCCTGTTAGCTTAGCATCAGCGCTGTGTCTCTCTCACCCAGCAGCTGCTCTCTCTCTCTCCGATCAATCATTTTACTTCAAACTCCGTCCGCGAGCCGGGAAACTGACGCTCACCTTCTCTCACGAGCCCAATCGATAGTTTCACATCGGTTAGACACGGTGCACGCGCACCTTCCTGCCACGCACGTTGTTGCGGGGTTTAATTAGCGCCAATAAAAAGGTCTGTCTGGTTTGTTTTCAGTGTAACAGCTGTTCGTGCATCCTGCAGCCAGCTGCTGCTGCTCCGCCTGACATCCGGGTCGGTTGGCTCAGATCCAAACAGCCGAGACACAGCGCCCCGTGCGGCCCGGGGTGGTACATATATATTATATATGTTATATATTATCTATGTTATATATGTTATATATTATCTATGTTATATATTTTATATATATATATATGTAGACTGTGTTTCTGATAAATCTGATGTTATTTTAACGGACAAATAGGAGCATTTACATACAAAGGAAAACTTTATTAAAAGTCCTGGTGGACTTCAATTTCACAAAATAGAAATTCAAAGTAAGAAAAACAAATACAAGCAGGCAGCAAACACAAACCAGGTCTCTGGACCTGCTTCAGATCCTCCTGATTTAAGGGGCCGCGACTCCCAGCAGCTGCAGACCTGCTGCCTCTGAGTCTTTATGACTTCAGCCTGCAGGAGGCTTTGTGACCTGCAGGGGTCGGTTTCAGGTGATACGATCCAGTAATTCACAAAAGACCATCTGAAAAGCTTTATTTAAACGTTTCTGCTGTCCATCCTGGGATTGCTTCTGCTCCCCAGGCTGGAGTCGGCTGCTGTGTAGAGCTGCAACCAATAATCGATTAGTTGTCAACTATTAAATTAATCACCAGCGTTAAAGTTGAATATTTATGAACTCCGACCGCTCTGATGTAACGCGGCGGCTGAGGATGAAGAGCGATAAAAGCAACACAAACACTCGGCTCATTAAATCTCTTCAGCAGCAAAGATAAAGAAAAAGGTTTTTATTGACAAACAGACGAGACAACGAGGAGACAGATCAATCAGACGTGTGTGTTCAGAAGCCAATAGAAAGCAGGATCACGGTGACGTTGTCGGCACAGCCCCGCCTCACCGCCTCACTGGCCAGCTGCTGGCAAGCGGCTTCAAACCTCAGCTCCTCCTCCATCAGCCCTGGCCTCGGCTCCACGCTCCCCTCCTGCAGCACGACAAGGCAAGACTGTACACACTACTGTACACACTACTGTACACACTACTGTACACACTACTGTACACACTGTTACTGTTGACACTACTGTACACACTACTGTACACACTACTGTACACACTACTGTACACACTGTTACTGTTGACACTACTGTAATCGCAATCAAGACGATGAGGGAATCTGAGTGCACACAGCTACAGTAAATACAGGACGTCAAAGCTGACGTGAAACCAGGACAGACAAAAACCTGCAGGACGCCGAGGACGAACTTCACAGCTTCATCTGCAGAAAACACTTTGAACAAACCGTCACAGGCGAGGATGATAAACCTGCAGACACACAGACAGACAGAGGACATGTAGGCAGCTTTGGACAGAGCTAGGCTAGCTGTTTCCCCCCGTTTCCACTCTTTATGCTAAGCTAAGCTCTTCATTTTCCTTTTAGCCAACCAGCAGCGACTGTCCGTGGTTCTGTTCTTACCTGTCATTGGCTGTAAGCTGACACCTCCTCACGTCGGGGGACGAAATGACCCCACAGCGTTTGTACTGACCGTCTCCGATAGAGCGAGACACCTCGAGGACGCCGAGCACCCTGCCGTCCCTGCAACACGCACACAGAAACCGTTAAACGTATAAACATGAACGAGCAGCAGAATTTAAATACTCCGTTAGTCGCTTCGAGCAAAAAAACGCCAAAAAATGTCCAGTTCCAGCTTCTCACACCGGAATATTTAATATATCTATTAGAGATGCACCAAGTGGGAATCTTCCGGTCAGCGATCTGTTGGAGTAGCATGTAGCTGCAGTACCGGAGGCTGCAGTCTCAGGACCGCAATCCTAGGACTGGAACTGCAATTCCAGGACCCTTGTTTACTTTGATACTGCCAGCTAGCTGATTGGCTAACTAGCTAGCTATGTTAGCCAATTACCCTCAGCACAACCACCACCGAGTGTGCGCCTAAACTTAAGTTATTGATTATTTGTAACCCTACAGCTGCGCACATCGGCTTCACGACGACGCTAGCAGACAGGGTTAACCTCCTTCGTGTTGCTGTGCATTACCACCACCACTCCACTAGATGGCGCTGTCACAAAAGACCTAGGGTCCTAGAACTGCGGTCCCAGGATTGCAGGGGTCCTGAAACTGCAGCCTCCGGTACTGCAGCTTCATACTATTGATCTGTTGTGATCACGGAAGCCCCTAAAATCTGCCTTCTGTTGAACGGCCAGCAGGGGGCGACTCTTCTGGTTGCAAAAAGAAGTCCGGCTCCATTATAAATAATGGAAAATGAGGCTACTAGGAGCGGAACGGTACACAAAAATCCCAGTTCAGTGTACCTCGGTTTTGAAGTCACGTTCGGTTTATTTTCATTACAGGAAGGGAAAAAATGCAAACATAAAATTGTTGCTGGTTTATTTTGAACTTCTGAAAACATCCAAATTAGTTATAATTTTTTTGAACAAACTTCCAAATTACACATAAATAAATTATATCAAATAAAAGAGATTAAGAAATAAAATACTGCTGCAAACAACAATCTCCACTAAATAAAATATTCACAAAACAGCTAATAAAATATAATAAAAAATATATAATAATATGGATTACAATGCAGCATTCTTCTTATTCTCTTATTCTGTATATGAGCATCATCAATTTAAGACCTGCTCAGATTTTTTTTTTAAACTTTTGAGGTCTAAAGTCTGTTTAAATGCTGAAAGGTGCTCCCGACATAGCAGAACGAGTCGACTACGAAAATAATCATTGGTTGCAGCCCTATTTAATGCAAAAGGTCCCCTTCTGCGTGCGTTTGAGACGCCCCGCCTAGACCGGAAGCACTAGTACCTTGTTACGTTAGTATAAAGAGCAGTGACGGCTTCCCAAACCATCACAGGAGTGTGTGCCTAAACCCGAGTCAGTGACTGTATGCATGGCGACCGGCTAACTGAGTAAGGTTTTTTAAGTATATTCTTATTACATCATAGTGAACTTTTAATCTCCGGTGATTAAAAACATTTTGTAATCTTAATTTGAAAGATTTAGTTGGATTATTTTGAAGAGGCAGATTTGTGAAAACCTTCTTTGACTGACAGAACCATGCAGAGCGGATCTGACAGTCTGCGAGCATTTCTTAGCAAACATTTTCAAGCGGGAAACGAAAAAATATATTAATTTTAGTGTGTTTAAACTCATATTAATCAATTCCAGTAGCACACAGTAGAGTGTTATCTTTCAGAGAAGCCATTCATTTACTCCAAATGGTTCAAGAACTACATTCATTTACTTTGGATATGGCTTGAACAGGCGTTCTGCATGAATGTTACAGGAATGGGAAGAGGTTAAATATCCTAAATATAATGACCCAGTCTTAACCTGCTGAATTATTCTAAAACGAATGCTAACTTTAATGTCGCTGAGCTGCAGCGCTCGTGTACCTGACGGTGCCGCCTGCTCTCTGGATCCTCATCCTCTCCTCGTAGATGGTCGGGTTGTGTTCTTTACTGAGAGCCAGAGTCACCGACCTCTTCTGTCCGTCTGCTCCTCCCGTCGCCTCCATCCGACACAACACCGCCTGGAGACACACAGAGAGGACAGGCACGTGCCACGATGCGTTCAAGGCCGTCAGATAAACCTCGTGAGCCAGATCCGGTGCACATGATGTCTTATTCTGGTTGAACAAATGAAGTCCCAGCGTACCCTGCTGTCTCCCAGATTGGCCACGTACACCGTGTCGTCCACCACCAGCACACAGGTGGCCGTGGAGCCGTCCTTCCACGCCGGTTTCCTGTTTCACAGCGCAGAGAGAGAGAGACGAGACAAAACACCTGAGGCTACATCCACAGACCATCCGTGTGCTCACCAGCGTTTCAGCTGCGCATCAGAACTGATCTCTTTGCACTACAAAGTCCTACTAAGTACGAAAGAAGAACAGCGATGGTGAAGAACCACAGCAGAGGTTTCTCTGCACGGGCCGATAACGACGTGGAACCGTTACTGAAAGTAAGAGAACCGCTCATGGGCCGAGTCATAAGGACCGGGATCTAGACGGCGAAGGAGGACGTTGTGATCCACAGTGTGGAAAGCTGCAGTCGAGTCCAGGAGGACGAGAAGAGATCCAGCGTCTGCAGTCATCAGCAGGTCATTTGTGACCCTGACCAGAGCTGTTTCTGCGCTGCGGCCAGGGCGGAAACCAGACTTAAGGTTCTCGAACAGGTTATTTTGTTTTCGATGGTCCTGAAGCAGGGCAGCAGCTACTGCTTCCAGCACCTTGGACAGGAATGGAGGGATGGTGATAGGCCTGTATTTGGCGGGGACTTCTGGGTCTAAGGTTTTTTTTTGAGAAGTGGCCTGATGACGGCGGTTTCAGTTAAAACCAAAACGGGGACAGCAGCCATTTCAAACTTCAACGTTTTAGTCTGGACGGGAGGCGGAAACGTCTTTTAAAGGTTTTAAAACTAAAACGTAGGAGTGAGGATGGAGCCAGGGCGTCTCGTACTCCAAATCAGCTGCCGGTTTCACCAGCGATACGTAAGTTTTACCTCAAGTTAGGGCGCAAAGTCCATACTAATCAACACAGGGCCGCAGAAAATGACGTTTACACATCCCATGGCCAATCAGTGAACAGCACTTTTCTTAACAGAGAGTTTATCACGGTTTGTCGTCTGTTTGTCTCTTTCAACGTTTTGCAATACTGAAGAGGCCAACGGCTAAAATAGCAACAAAAAAGTCCGTAAACAAGGACAAAGATTGAAGATATGATCAGGTGATAACTATGAAACCTTAACGTACAGCCGGTCCAACAGCGACATCGCGTGGTAAAACCGTTACAACATAGACGTAATTCACCGGTGTCCGTAACGAACGGTAAAGTATAACATGAAATTGTAACATTAAGACTTATATATGCATAGGAGCCATTTTACATAGGTGGGACATCTCAAATCTATGTTTTGCCCCCCCACCCCACCCCCCCACTTTTCTCCAGCGATTTCGGAGCTGGCTAGGCGAGACAGTTTACTGTGAGTGGCTAGTCGATCAATCACACACTCTGCATCATTCATTGGTGACTCTAAATTGTCCTCAGGTGTGAGTGTGACTGGTTGTCTGTGTGTGGCCTTGCGATGGATCGCGACCCCGTATGCAGGATAACGATAGTTGGAAGTCACTGCCTTTTCACGTTCCTTTATTATTTAGATTTTTATTCTTTAATCCAGTAATCTGCTCTTAATTTCGCTACATTTTCCGTTCATCCCTTCATAACTTAACCGGTCTGTGATCTGCATTTTGCCTTATTAACCGAAATGAGCCGTGATCAGGCTGTGTGCGCTCGGTTACGCAGAAGCGCTCGGTATAATTTGCCCCTGCTGATCCCAGTCACCCACCTTTCAAAACGATCTGCCGTAACAATGGAGGACTTTACACCTGTTAAGGGCTAGGTGTAAGATTTAAGTTGTAACTTATGTTTCAGCTGGTGCAACCCTTAAAACGTTAGACATTACGGTCAAACTAGGCTGAGTTTGAACTTACACATTGTTGGTGCAATCCAGGTCAGGGTTGTTCTAAGTCTGACTCTGTGGCCCCCTCAGACAGAGATCAAGACACAACTCTGGAGGTTATAAACAGGAAGTGTAGTGTTGCTTCGTATTCAGTGAGTTCAGAACTGTTTTTTTACCCTGTATTTGTATCCGAATTAGCTGTTAGCGCCTGTTGTTAGCAGTTAACACGGATGTACAGGCGGCTCTCACTGGATCACTGTGACACTGAAAGAAAACCACATTTTCTGACTACACTGTTATAATGTTGGATGTTTATGTTAAACACGGCCAAAGCTTCAAAGAATGAGGTTAAAGCGTCACTGTGAGCAGAAAGCTCAGGTTTCCTCCTGTTCTGAACGCTCTGTTTTCAACAGCTTTTTCTACTAACGGCTCCGTAATACGACACCAGGAGCCAGAAGGAGCCGGTGTTCCATATATGGTCATGTGCTCCCATAGCAACGGCTCAGTCTGCCTGTTCTGCCCAGCAACAACAACAGCCTGGTAACATGCTTCAGGTCTTGGCCAATCAGAAGAAAGTGGGCTTTGAGAAGGTGAGCCTTAAAGAGACAGGAGCATCTACAGCTTGTTTCAGACAGAAGCTGAAATGAAGGCCTACATAAAGACTCAGTATAAGAAAATAAAAAATCTTTTTTTGAATTTTGAATCATGCAGAGCTGCCGAACAGGAGTCACAGAGCTACAATATAGGACTGGAAAAGCAGTTTAATAGGTCTGCTTTAAAAACGTGAGGTTGCAGGTTCTGCAGCTAGACGAAGAGTCTGAGCAGTTTTATGGACGTTTATTTAAGATGAACCTCCGCTCTAGAAGAAAAGTGTTGGTCTTACTGGCTGGACGCCGTCTTCAGAAAGTCTTCATCTGTCTGACGGAAAGTGTCCAGGAGACATTTCTTGATCAGCTTGTCCACGTTCTCCGTTTCCCCTGAAAGAGACGACACGTGTGAATCAGCTGCCATAGCTGGAAGGAAGAAAAAACGTTTAGTAACCTTCAGAGCGGAGAAGCTGCATTTTAATTTAAAAACTCACCGCTGGGGAACTTCTTGGCCAGGTTTTGGTGAAGATGCTCTGCAGCGAATCGAGACGCTCGCGCTCCTCCGTGACCGTCGAACACGGCGAAGTACGAAACACGAGACCTGCGAAACACACGGAGAGAAACACGTCAGAGACATGCCCTCCCTCTCACAGGTGGCGACTTCCTGTTTTGGAGGACGTACACTTGTCCCGGCAGAGCGGACAGACAGCCGCTCATGTCCGGCAGCAGCACGTGGGCGTCCTGCATCTCCTCCCGCTCGCCACGCCTCGCCGCCACGTAGCCCCTCAGCACCGGGAGGCCTGGGTGACAACAAACGCACACACGTCATCGTCACGCCCTTCATCTCTACGGGCGCTATTTCCATCGACTCGGCGTCTACGAGCTTTAATTAGAGCAAAAAAGAAGCAAACAAACATTGTGGTGGAAGAGCTGAAAACCTTCTTTGCAAACTTTCTTGATCTCCCCCCGCTCCTCCTCTTTTTCATCAGCGCGACGCTCGGCATCCTCTCGCTTCCGTTTTAATCTTCTCTCTTCTTCTTCTGTGGTGGTCTGCGGTCGAGCCGCTGAAACTGGAGCTGAGGAGGAATCAAACCAAACAGAGGGAGCAACGAAAAGCTTTAACGGGGTAGAAATCCATCAGTACGCTCTGAGGGGGAAATCCATTGGACCAATCACTACTCGGGATCTTATTATTTATGTGTTAGGAAAATTTGGAAATGATGTGTTAAATTAATTAATTATTGTGTGCCGAGACAAAGAAAAAAGGAAAATAAAAGGGTCTAGTTAAAGGTAATATAATATTTAATTAGGTGTTAATTTACCTGATTGACCTTTATTATTTCCTATTGCTCTGGTTATTGTTATTTTTCTATGTGTGAAAACTTAAAGTATTGTTTAAAAAAAACTTCCTGTTTTACTAGTAACACTTGATTAGAAGTTATTTTTTAGTTACTAAATATTTGAATAATTACTAATTTCATCTTACTAGGATCTATTATGTAGATAATACCTATTCATTAGTTATTAGTAATTACTCCAAAAGACACTAGTAACATTTTCATTCTTACTAGTAAAATTAAATTAGTTATAAACAGAAGTTTTCCATTTCAAGCACTGAGTTTAATTAACTATCTAATCAAGCGTTGCTAGTAAAACAGGAATAGTTAGTAGTGACTAATAAATAAGTACTAGTAGATTTTAAATAAGTTTTAAGGCTAAATGTTAAACCGGTTTGCCATAGAAGGACCTTAAATGGTTCTTATGTTCAGTAAATGGACCGGAACATGTAATCAAACTAACGTTGTCTCCACCTTGATGCGGGATATCAGCCTGATTCATCACCGCCGCTGTCACTAAAATCTAACCGGGATTCCAGCTGAACTCACCGGAGTTCTGCTTTGGTTCCGGCAGGTCGTCGAACAGGTCCATTCCGCTGGGTTAGCTCAGGTGCTAGCCACCTAGCTGCCGGGGGCGAGCTAACGCTAGCTACCTGTCCGCACCTGTAAGGTTACAGCCAGGTGTCTGAGGCTGGCGTGTAATGTGTGTGAATGGTTCCTGAAAGGAGACAAACTCCTCCAGCAGGCCGACGTCCAACACTTTATTTACTTTAACATGCGGAAACGTTGACTGTTTGCTTCGGCGGAGATGGCTAGCTTAGCGCTCGCTGCTAGCGTCAAGCTAGCGATAAAGTCAAAGACAATTTCCGGTCGCATCCTTCAAAACAAAAGCCCCCATCAGGAAATAAAGAACAGTCATATACATTTCTGGAAAATAATGCAGTAGTTCTAAATATTAAGCTTTTCATGCATTTATGTTTGCTTCTACTTTGAAACAAGTGAACAATATGCCTGTAAAGGTTTATTTGATTTTGAAGTGCGTCCATGAATCAACGGCATCAAGAGTGATTCAGTGGAACCCACCATAGGTCCAAAAAACTATATGTTTTTAAAACATTTACTAAAAGCAAGTTGTATAAATACACATAAAGATTTCCAAGTGCAATTTATGTCATGACTTTAAATAAAACATACAAAATAAGGCAGAACATTGCCTTTGGCGCAGATCGTCCACTGGAGTGGACAGATGTATTTTCAGTCACAGAACAAAATGTAAGGAAATAAATACTTAAAATCTGGATAAAAGTATTTTTAACATCTCATTTAGTTAAAAATGTTGGTTTATAAAAGAATAAAAGGATTTTAAAGTTATTGCTGCAGTATTTGGTGCATCTTCACTCCCCTTCCCTATTTTGAGTTTATGATCCTGCATAGAAAATGACAGAGACGTAAAATATAATAATTAATTGGAATTGAAGTCAAGGCTTTGTGGTTCCCGACGTGTTGGTTGGAACATGGTACTATGGCTTAAAATGGCTTCCAAATATCAGTCAGGTGTAGAGGACGTCACGCGTGAAAGGGTTAAAAACAGTATGTTTTAAATGAGTGAGACCATGTCTATAATCTTCTTTAATCTTTACATGAAGAAAAACTTCACATAATCATAATCTCATAACATTAAATCTAAGACAGTCATGCTACACTGTTGGCTGTTTTGTTTGTGTTTGTAAATTTACATTTGTGCAGGTGTAATTTTGACATAAAGGGAATAAAATAATATGATAATATAATTAAGTAATTATATTTCAAAAAGGTGGATTTTCTGTCTCCTCCTGCTTCCTTCCCTTCTTTTTTATTCTCAGAACAAATTAATAGATATTCAAGGAAGAAAGAATGAAGAGGCCAGGACACAAGACAAAATATACGTTTTAATCAGTAAGCAAAATTAAAAGTAAACAATAACTAATAAATAGTAATGCTTGAATACCCTAAATAAATATTGTTTAACGTGTAAAATAGGAATTTAATCCAAATAATAACGAGGTTGATGATAAAGTTTGGATAAGCAATAAAAACATGTCAAACAGAAAATGATTTAAATAAAATACCTGACAATACTGTCTCCTCATGATGATGATGATGATGATGATGCAAACATGCTCAGTGGAATGTGATTTATTCGTGTCTGTACATAAATAACAGTTTTATTTTATTTTATGTTTCCATACTTTAACATAGACCTTCACTTAATTACATGCTGTGTGTGGAGCTGCAGGCTTTTGCTGTATAATGACAAATAAACAACCCCGCACCGTGTCCTTCCCTTCCTTCCTTGCCTCCTTTCCTTCCTCTTGGGTTTTTATTGGCTCCTTAGACGCGCTTCTGCTGTCAGCCAATAGGAGCCGAGAAGCTGCTGTTCTCCGCTCCTATTGGCTGACTGCAGAGTAAAGCCAGAGCCTGGAGTTTGCGGCGAACCACATAATGAAGTTGGGGAACGCGAAGCGCGCGAGATGGATTTTCCTCTGTCGTGATTTTTATTTCACAAACTTCCCTTAAATATTTCTATTGCCCCACTTTCTCTGAGCTCTTTGAACCCAACATGAGGCTGAGTCTGTGGTGCGTTTGCTGGACTCTAACTCTGCACACCGCAGCTCTGCAGGGAGGCGTGCAGCACCGGGACGGCGTCCGGACCCGGGTGAGGAAGCAGAGCACCGGCAGTTTGGACGCCGGTAAGCCGGCGGCGGTGAGGGGATCCGGGGAGAAGCTGGACGGGTGAGCCGCAGAAACGTTCACACACTCTGCTTCTTTTGGTTCTTAAAACCAGTGAAAATAGACAGAAGTCTGGCTGCAGCCGCTGTGAAAACAGCAAAGATTCACTCATGGAAAGAAGGAGCTGAGATTTAGTGTTTGTTCCTCTGTAGTACATTTACTCAGTAATGTACTTAATAAGAAGTATTTGTACTTAAAGATTTTCTTTTCATGCCACTTTCTTTCCACTCCACCACATCACAGTGTTTTGACATCTCTCCACATTCACCTCACAGCTTCAGTTACTTTACAGAGTAAAACTTTTACACGCAAAACACCTGAAAAGTAAAAAAAAAATGTTTTGTTTTAAATTAAACTCCCCAACAATCAGGATCACCATTTTTTTTTTATTTGTGTTGAAAAGCGGCGGGGACATCAGGGGCCTGATCAGGGGCCTGATGATTGTGTGACGGTACACGAGAACAAGACAAAAAGATTTTTAACAATCCTTTCCTGGAATCTGGAGGCATTTTCTGCTCCAATTTATGGAGGAAATGGAGAAACATAACAAAGAACTCAGCTGGCAGGTGACAAATCATACATATAGAAACATAACAGAACATAATGCAGTGATCAGACGCACATTCGTTTTTAAATGCATCCTCAAAGCATTTTCATTTAACATTTCTTGTAGCTGTGATTCTGAACATTTTTACAAAAGTTGTTAACAGTTATGGGGACGAAATAAGCTCTATCAAAACGTGGGGGGGGGGGATGTCCCCGGCGCCCCCACTGTAAATGACACCTGCACAGTTTATAGACCTGTTTGACTGGCAACTCTTCGTGTGGTCAAAGTTTGGGACTCGGACTTGCCCGTCTCCACTTGTGAAGAAATGACTCGGTCGCGGCTGTCAGGTGTGTCGGGCTGCACAATGTGTGAAATACCGAGTGTGTGTAACCAGCCTCAAGTGCAAATCTGACGGTCAGGTGATGGATGCAGAGTCAACACGCGCTAATCCGAAGCCCTGTGAACTGACTGGCTGTGAGTGTAAACACAGCAGGTCTGTGTGAAAAGAGGAAGGAGGCCTTCGTCCACTTCAAAGTGCTGTCAGGCGCACAAACACACTCTGGTCCGGCTGTTCGGTCCGGCTCTGCTCACACTCATGATGAATGAACCCACGCAGGTGAGGACTGAGGCGGGTTCCTATCAGGNCCCCCACCCTTCTTTCTGAACTCCTGTAACAGGGGTCATTTCAGACCTGCAGCCCCTCGACGTTAATCTCACAAAATGACCTGAAACATTTCAACACGTGTCTGAACTGAAGATTAAAGGATAACTGAAGTATTTTTCATCCTGGATGTTTCTGTGTCTTTGTATGCTGATTGGAACAACATTTATTTTGAAACTGCTCCAGTATTTAGTGACGTAATCAAAATACGTCCACTAACATGCTTATTTTTGCCACCAGGAGCAGCCAGTCGGATCCCAGTTTGACGAAACTTATTCTCGGGTTAACGTGACAAAAAGGTCGACAGCAAATGTCTTTCGTTATTTGTTTTGTTGAAGGAATTAAAGGGCAACTTCAGTATTTTTCAACCTGGGTCTTATCTCCCCAGGTTTTTTCTGTCTGTGACTGATTTGTTGAAACTGATCCCGGCACAGTTCGTCCTCTGAAGAGCTTGTTTTTGCTGCAGACAGGCTCTGATTGTTGTTACAAGTGTCTGAATTAGTGAAAGGATCCCTACACAGACAGAAAGAGCCGCTGTATCGCTCTCATCAAAGCCGCCAGACTCCATTTGGAAAAACAGTAATTTTACCTCTTTGGTCTGCCGCTGCCTCGATTGGTTACTTTTTGTAATCGTGTAACTTAACCCGTTAAAACGCCAAAGTCACACAATAACACAAACAAACTAACCGACCGAGGCAGCAGGAGACCAGCAACTCCCGAGTCCAGTCAGGTAAAATTCCTGTTTTTCTTAAGGGACTCTGGTGGCTTTGGTGAGAGCGACACAGCGACTGTTTCTGATCACCCTTTCAGTTATTAATGTTTTTTTATTTTATTTCTTTATGTCTGATCATTAAATAGGATACAAACAGAAAGCTGTTTTAAACTGCGAAGAGACGAAACCGGAGAAGAAAACCTGTTTCAGCTCAGTTTTATATTAATCTGACCTGGAATCTGACCTGGAATCTGACCTGGAATCTGACCTGGAATCTGACCTGGAATCTGACTTGTGTTCATGATGTGAGTTTCCTCTGTGAGCTTCAGAAGGATCTGTGGGAGAGATGAAAAGTGAACGCCAACAGATGGCTCAGTGTTCCTGCAGGAAGATAAAAGGAGGAGGATGTCTTATTTGAAGTAAAGAAGAAATTGAAAGTGTAGGCGAACAAAGACGCCAGAGGAGAAGAAGAAACCATCTGGGAAGGATTTAAAAGACCAAACCGGACAAATAACACGACCAAAACCAAATAAAAAGCAGCGGTGGAATCTAAGTACATTTACTAAATTTACTGTTTTTGAGGTACTTGTACTTTACCTGAGTATTTCCGTTTTATGCTGCTTGTGGATGTGATTTCGTCCATTTTTCATGTTGCTGTCAGAAGTTATGAGTCTAAATCTTCCTCTATATCTTCACTAAAAACAAAATCACGTTACCGATTCACACACTCCGAACTTTAACAAACTCCTCTTGGAGAATTAATCCAGTCGACCTATTTTTGGGGCATTTTAAAGGCACTGACGATGAAAAGTGGTGCTGTCTGTGAGTTTTATTCGATGGGCGTGTCCGCAGCGTGGCGTTGAAAATCAGTGATTCGCCCTGAAATTGTTGTTAATTTCAGTGTCCGTGCTCACGTCTGTATCTACTCCCCACGTTTGATAACAGTCTCGCCCTGAACTCATCTACAAATTAATATTCAATCATGGTCATAGCGGCAACTTCTGGAAACGGGAAGTAAGCCCTATGTTATCGTCATTTGATTTACATTAAATTTTCACAGTATGGTCCACACTTCACCTACTGGATCATAACGTGTAATTTGCTGGTTAGCGCCACCTAGGCCACACAGGAAGTGACGTTTAACTCCTTTCTGAGTCATCCAAAGCATGCGATCCACATCACGCCCTAACGCGCATCACTGTGTGAGGGCCCATCAACGCTATTTTACAATTTCTATATTGACCACTACCAAAGAATTGACTGCCTCTCACAGGGCAACACATCTCGTCACATAGAGCTGATCAGGTTGATGATTGCGGCCTGTGGCGTGTTGGTCCGCTCCTCTTCAACGGCTGTGGAAGTTGCAGTCAGGTCGAGACCCCGACGAGGACGGCGAGCATGCAGATGAGCTTCCCTGAGACGGTTCCTGACAGTTTGTGCAGAAACTCTTTGGCTATGCAAACCGGTTGTTGCAGCAGCTGTCCGGGTGGCTGGTCTCAGACCATCTTGGAGGTGAAGATGCTGGATGTGGAGGTCCTGGTCTGGTGTGGTTACACATGGTCTGCGGTTGTGAGGCCGGTTGGATGTACCGCCAAATTCTCTGAAACACCTTTGGAGACGGCTTATGGTAGAGATATGAACATTGAATTCACGGGCAGCAGCTCAGGTGGACATTCCTGCAGTCAGTGTGCCGACTGCACGCTCCCTCAAAACCTGCGACATCTGTGGCATCGTGCTGTGTGATATAACTCTGGCCTTTTATTGTGACCAGCCTAAGGCTGTTCAGCATCTTGATACGCCACACCTGTGAGGTGGATGGATTATCTCGTGCTCACTGACACAGATTCTGACAGATTTGTGAACAATAAACAGGTCTTCTGTGCACATAGAGAAAGTCTTAGATCTTTGAGTTCAGCTCATGATGAACGGGGGCAAAAACTAAAGTGTTGCGTTTATAATTTTGTTCAAAGTAGATTATATAATAGACTCTGAATGGTCTGTGAGTGAGACCTGGCCATGTTTATACAGCTTCAGTACTGTGTGTTAGTGTGAGGTGGGGCCTCCTCTGCTGCTACAATACGACCAGCTCACTGTGAGTAATGATTAAATCCTCTGCAGAGACGTTGTGTCCACACTATGTTAAAAAATCGGCCTCTTCTCTCCGTCGTGCTTCATGTTGTTATTGTCCTGTCAAACCGGTTATCAGATCTGATTACTTACATCTGATTTCAACACTTGTTTAGATTTTGTTCATTTGGTAGTAGAATATTGTCTTAATGTAACTAAACAACTAGGAAAGTTTTATTGTGATATCTATTAATTAAATCTTTTACCCTGTTCGCCTGCAGCGTCTCGCCTTCCCCTGTTTTCTTTTTCTTTCAGGTTTTATTCAAGTTAATTCAATTTTATTTATGTAGCGCCAAATCACAACATCTCAGAGCGGTTTTCATAAAGAGCAGGTCTAGACCGTACTCTGTGATGTAACTTACAGAAGCCCAACAATTCCCACCAAGAGCAGCACTACAGAGCA
>JAPMOB010205659.1:0-16597 GCA_029875015.1 Lepomis gibbosus
CACATAAAGAGTGTCACAACAGTACAGTGTAGTTTCTCCAAGTTTTTCAAAATGATACACTATTAAACAGATTGCGAGGATAAAAAATTATTGATACAATGGCATCATTAGTTTGGATATAAACATTTCAAACCTTAGGCTGTAAATTCTATTTAAGAAAATGTCATGGTAACACTTTGAGTCCCTGTATTTAGCATGTATAAGCAGTATACAAACTGTCAAATGGTTTATAATGTAGTTTTAAGCAGATGGACATATTTAAATGATTAGTATTGTACAGCAACGTACAAAAATTATAATTTTTAACATGAAAACATAGTTCACATTACTACAACTGTGGTTTGCTACATTATCATTCATTCTTTTTATACATTAGTCTCAAACTATGGATGCCCACAAGTGGAGCTAAAGTAGTTGATACTAGGGATGTTCAGATCCCTATTTGTTTACATGCCTGCTGGGTATTTTAAGTTGAGGTGCTATTTGTTTTTATCTTAGACTTTTATTATATTTACTGTTGCACTAAAGTCCAAAGACTTATAGAAGTATCGGATCGGGACTCGGTATCGGTAGATACTCAAAATCAAATGACTCGGAGGCAAAAAAACCTGATCGGGACATCCCTAGTTGATACATACATTAATAAACTCATATCTGCTTACAGATTACACACACACACACACACACACACACACACACACAGGGCTTAAAGTGTTACCACGTTCATTTAAAAGACATTAACGGATGTGAAACAGTCAAACCAAATACTAACAAGTGCGTGTTTGTGCATGTGTGTTTAATGCATTTCTGCTTGAGTGCAACACAGCAGGGGGAACAGAGCATAAAAGATTTAAAATCAGACTTTTTGTCCCACAGGGATATAATGATTTTTTCTTGTCACGGTAGGTCTTACGGCTACCATCTGTCAATGGAGGTATTTTGAGTTGTTGTGAAGCTTGTCCATGTGCTTCAAATTCTGCCGGCAGATTAATGTAGGGGATACACATCTGCAGAGATCTCCAAATCTCTATTATTATTGTTCTCATCAGATAATTCATAGGCAGTTGATGTGTCATTGAACACTAATGCTCATGAATGGTGACACTATAACTCTAGAATGTGGCAGAGCCCATAGATTTCCATGTTAACAGTAGAGCAGTCGGCGTTTAATTTTCCTCGAGAGAGCTGCCAAGCCTGGACCACCAGCTTGTAAAACCTATAGACGCACACATTGCATATCTTCATGTGCAGGCTTGTCTTTAATTAAATTAAAACCTTAATTTCCCTCAGCTAAGAGTTGATTTCCTCCTGGTATAATTATGCTGGTCAAATGTGTGCACTGGTGTGTTTGGTCACTGGCATATGATCTATCCTGGGATCATTGATCCATGACCATGGTAGCTAAGAGCAATCGTTACCTTGGTTTACATCAGATTAGGGCATACAAACAATCATCCTGATGACTCTTAACTAATATTTACCAATAAGATGTGAATATTGATAGTAAGAGATCCATCTATGATGCTTAATAGTTTTCCAGTATTAACAATTTACAGTTTTTATCAAATCATAGATTTAGTATTTGAGAATTAAGTTTGGGTCCCTCCCTCTATGGAAGTAATTAATGTACATCTGCAAAATAATTAATACCGTGTCTTACATGATTTTTAGCCATGGTTGCTTGGCTAAAAAATGTTGGCCAGCTCACCATTTTGGTCCAGACAGAGATGAGCAAGATTTCAAACAGAGATAAACAGATAAAAAGATGTCAATGATTATTGGGCAGGCTTTTTTGTAAGAGTAATAAAGAAAACCAGCCAAAAAAAGCTCTGTTCAGCCTACTAAAAAGAGCTTTTTATACTGTTTTTTTTTATACTCTTGCAGTCATCTTACAAACTTTTAAATTACAAAGCTTGCTTTCTTCTTATGAGTAAAAAAACAGTAAGCTAAATACCAATCACTTATACTAAATACATTTCAAAACTAATTTTAGCCCACCACCCTTTTAATTGTTTTCTTTCATATATACTGAGTAAACTGAGTGTGTGGCTAGCTGACTAACTTCCACTGCCCTACAGGTATGCAGACAATTAGGAAAGTCTCTCTGTTTGGTAATTTTCCCTGCAGCCATTCTGCTGAGGGCAGGAGAATGGCAGTGCCTTTTAATCAGCAATGACGTTGGAAGCTCTCATGTGTGACCAAAGCCCCCCAGACTATCTAAAATGAGTCAAGAAAAATAAGGGTTAGTCCATATTAGTCCCATACTCTTCCACAATCACACCGCTTTCCATCTCTTCATCTCATTTCTTAGCCTTCCTCCAATTGCTCTGTGGCATTAGGTTGGCGACTAACTTTTCAATTACTCAGTTTTATCTCTTGACCTCGGCCAACGCATGCCAAAGTGTGGAAAACACAAGATCTGGTCTCAAATGCAACCTTTGAATGAGCCCTTATGAAATGCCAGGTATTTCTCTTGGATAGGTTCAAAAATTTCCAAGTGTTTTAGACATCTGTGAGAATCTTCCATCCATCCATTTATCCCCACTTACTGACATTTAGGATCTTTACGGCTACAGCCTTTCCCAGTAGAAACTGGGTGAAAGGCAGGTAAACAACCTGTACGGGTCATTTGACCATCACAGGGACAAGAACGCATTCTATTATCTTCCCCAGCCATAAGGAAGCGCTGTGTGTTTTCACACACTCTCAAATTAAGTTCCTCAAAACAAATCACAAATACAGTCAGGTTTATTTTTTTGAAAATTTGTTTTGGAACTAAAACAAAGGGTTCCCCAACTCAAACAGTTTCCTGACATCCCTGGCACAGCAGAAGGAAGCGTCCTCCTCCCCTTATCTTAGAGGAAGACGCTCTTTGTTCTGAACACAGTGGTGAGAATCTTTGACAACATCAAAGAGCTGCAGAGCATTTCTCCAACCGAGTGCTAATGAGAGACGACCATCCTGTACGAGTGTGATTACAGGAGCTTCATTAAGGGGTGAACTGATATTGTGCGCTCAGCTCTGGAACTGCTGCCTTTGGGAGCTCGTCTGCTACACAGAACTCACATTCACTGAAGATCATGAGTGTCAGCGATGAGTGACTGGGTTAAAACACTTCTATGATGACTTTTGATCTTGTGAAAAGCAATAATGAGTGGTTTCTATTGTACAATCTTAAGAAGATACAGCAGGCACTTTGAAAGATTACATGTAAAATCGGTACCTTACTAAGGCTGACAGGAACTTTGGTGCAAATTCTCCTCGGAGTGAACAGATCCAGTGCATGCAGCTGAGCTGTTTATCATTGCCTTGAGAGATATTCACTCAAAACAAGAGAGGAAAGGGAAAAACAAAAGGGACTCCTTTAGAATTACATGTCACAAAACATAAACCCAACAAATCACCAGAAACCAACTGAGAGCAAGAAAGAGGGGAAATGAGAACAACTTGACCCTGAATTTCATTCCTTCACCGAGGGACACAAGTTTATTTCCACCACAGTCTTCAGCAGCCATGCATCACAGCATCTAGCTGCTGTATTTACAGTCTGCCCACTGATATTGTTATGGATTATTCTGTAAAATTGGTCTTTGTAATTTATCGTAGTTTATGGTTTGATTAATTGCCTGACCTTTTTGGCCACACACGCACGTGTGTGTGGAGGTGAGGGGAAAGGGGGGGAAACAGGAAATAATCATTTTACACATTGTGCCATTTTTACATATCTTATCAAAAAAAGAGAAAACAGAATCTAAAAAAAATACTGTTACTGAGTTACCTGATGATCACACTCACTGACCCATATTACCTTCTATACATGCTTCCAGCAGAATCAATTAGTGACAATAGATCTGACTGCACCTTTTGATATACAAACCACTATCTCCTCCCCCTACTGTTCCTCTAAATGATTCAAGCCTCCCTCCACTTCTCCACCCCTCATCCTATCTTGCTATAATTATTTGAGTTACACTAGGTCTCCCATTAAAATTAGCAATGTTTTATGGTAATCCCTTTTGAAAAACCCTGTTGCTGAGGGAGATAATTATCTCGATTATTCAGGCTCTCATACCCAAAATGCATAGGGCACAGCCTCCCGTTTGCTTGGGGCCGTTCTTACCCACAAGTGGAAATAATTGAAATGTGGCAGATGTTTAATTACTGCCATTTTAAATACACAGTAGATCATAATGAAGAGTGTATCGTTCTAACATTACCAAGTATGATAAGGACACATTTCATACAGCCTGATAGTAATTATTTTCTTTGTAATCTAAATGTAGAACTAGTGAAATGTTTAAGTTCATGATTCATCACACCGAGGAAAACTCTGAATTAATTCCAGCGTACCGCAGAGCAAAAAAGTGATTAATTCAGGAGAGTAACATACAGTACAGCAGGATAGAAAATGTCAAAACCAAATATTACAGCAGATATAGGAGCAGAAAAAAACACAATATCATATATGATGATGTATGATACGTGCAACACCAAGGCAACATGATGGATCAGTGGCCGGTTTTGAAAAAGACTTTGCAGTACGACACCAAAGGAAACGTGCTGGCATGATATGATCTGGAATTCTCTTAATAACAAGGGTAGGCACAAGGGCACTGGTCTCAAAGGACATCATCTATTATTCATCTGAAGATCTCATGAATTAACAATTGGATAATCTCACCATATATGTTTTACATCATAAACAGGAAAGACACTATTATCACTAATATTGTCTTATTTCGTTGCGCGATTCTTATTGTAAAACCGAGTACTTGCCGTACAAAAGCAATATTAATATTGGATTGAAATAGAAAGAAGAGAATAAATCTTCCATCAAGTCAATCATCTAAAATTAGAGATTAATTTGTGTAATTGACTGTAATCAAAAGTGGCAGTCAGCCTGCAGTATCCACTTTAAATAACATAAGACTACTAAAACAACTCTAGTCTTCAGAGGCAGATTAGTCTCAGGAAACAGGCATCACATACAGAAAAAGGAAAGTCGTATGATATTATTTTTTCTCCAATAAAATACAGCATGTAATACAGCATCTAGCTTGCCATTGTTGTCCAAAAACTATTACAAACACATCTGTGAGCTATACTGTTTACTGACATGTTCCTTCATTACAATTAATATGTAGTTTACTTTGAGTGAATCCTATAGCCATTGTCCAGCTGCTCACTAAAGTGTCAAAAGCGTATTAATCCGCTGCTGAAAATAGTCCCTAACAAACAAACTATTTACTCCTATTTCAGTTACATTTGCTGAAAACTACAGTGCCCAACTGCTTTGGGAAAAATTGAAGTATAAAAGTTAAGTAGTGACCTGATTTTTAACATTGATGCTGTTAGTGAGAATAAAAGGGCTTAGGGCCAGTGGGAAGGTATTGAGACATTGACTAACAGATTGTTGGTTTGATCTTTTCATGGGATTTGATGAAAAGAGAATAACACCAGCCTCATCCTATAACATCAGATATGAGCTGGATTCACACACACACCAACACTTTAATTCTTCAGGTCACTAATAAAACATTTTCATCTTCATATTAATTAGCATTAAAGGCCCTACAAAGGTGTCCATCTGTCTTTGTGCTTGTGAGGGCAGATGTCTCTCACCCTATGGTCCACCTCTCACCCTCTGAGTCTCTATCCTCTGAAGCAAGTCTTTTAATTAAAACATTGTACTCGGACTGTACCATGTGTGTAACACCGCCTCCTTTCATTAGAGGAGCAGGTCGAGCCCAGCATTAAGCCACAGTGGATGCACAAGGCCTGCCAGGACAGAGATGTGATAAGAGTAGACATGATACAAGCACCTCACTGCAGGATGGACGTGGGTATACGGCTGTGGTCCAGCTGTCCCTCTCTTAATGCCAAAGAGAACACAGGCAAACAAACAGGATATTTGACAACTTTGCTGAAGCTGAATATGTCTTTAATAAAGGCAGGATTCTCTGTGAGTGTGTGTGCACAAGTGTATTTTGATTATGTCGAGAACCGCTCATCCAATCAACCTCACAGGTGGCAGGTGTATTGCTGTGGACCCAAGGGAGTGCAGTGATGCATTTGGCACAATTTGGACATATGACATGTGCTGCTCTACAACGAGGGTGGGGTATGCTCAAGAGGGTGGTGTACACTCGAGAGGGCGTGGCTTATATGATCCGATGTGGTAGTGTATTGTTGACACAGAGCTATTGTCATCACGCATGGTATACATTAAAAATTAATGTGTTGAAACAGAGTTGTAAGAGTGTTATGAAGTTCTAAGGAAGCGCTGAATAGTTAGCAATAGGGGTGTGAGACTCATGCAATTGAAATTTTCCTCACATGACACTTCAATTTTCTCACGCAGTGAAAAACAAATGTATAACTGTTTACATCGACTTGCAGAGGGAATCAACTCCGCCCAGCTGATGAGAAAACCAGAGTACGCCTTGGTAGAGTTTTGCAATTTAAACATCTAAAAACTGAGCCGCAACCTTGCTCTGTTTGGGACTGTGAACTACACTTAATTGGAGGTGCTGAAGTGTGTGTGTGGATTTGTGGTGAGATTTCTGCCTCAGAATAGGGGTGGGAATCTCTGGGCACCTCACGATTTGATTACGATTCAGAGGGCTGTGATTCGATTATAAACCGATTATCGATGCATCTTATCGATGGATAATATTTTTTCAATACAGGATCCGTGGATAATTACTAAGCATTTAATTTTGCCCATTAAATTCCAAAAGAAACATCTCCTAATTAGCTTAAAAGGACTAGTTTGCATACCTAATTTACTTTATTAACCTCAGCTCCATAGTCCCTCATTTCATTAACATCCAGTTGTCAGAGGAGTCTGACAACTGACAGAGCTGTACACCAGTTTAGCCTAAGCTTGTGCCTGATGTGTTCAGCCCTTGACTAGTATGTTAGTTAGTAATGACATACAGCTGATAATTAATATTACTTCATTACTAATTTAGCTAACTTTACATAAATAAATAAATATTTTTAGGGCCTTTCACGGGACCCAAGGACACTTTACACATAGTTACAGTGACAGAAGAACATGCCTGTGGTAAAGAGCTAGGTTTTAGTAGATTTGTGAAAATGTCCTGACAGGGAGACAGGGAGGGTGGGGTCTGTGACGCTGAGGGCTCTGTCCCCAAAAGTCCGGCGTCTGGTGTGGGGGGCAGTTAGCAAGCACTTGTACAGGGGAGATGTTAGCTCGCACTAACAGGCTTCACTTTTCCAACTGTTGGTGAAACTACAGACTTTTATAAACGGACACACAGTGACCTACGCTGCACGTTTACAACCAGACTGAAACTTACTAATATTTTTCCTCCACTAACTTTCACCATCACGCTCTGCCGCTCGGTCTCTCTCTCACTCGCTCGGCCTCACACACAGGATACACAGAGAACTGCCGAGTGTCACCATGCTCGCAGTGTGCGACTTAAAATAATTACTTGCGCATTGATATTAATGGTTCTGTGAAATTTTGGGGTGGTTATTCATTCCACAGCGGTGACGAATACAGGAGGACACTGGTCTCTCTGTTGTGTACGCTCCACAGCGCTGCGCTTCCGCTAGTTCCGCCTTTTGTGTTCCATCAACATTATGTTATCAATTAACATTTAAATAATCGATTTTTAGACATTTGTTAATCGATTAATAATCTTCCACGTCTGCATCGCGATGCATCTAAGAATTGATTATTTCTCCCACCCCTAGATCAGAAATGTTATCAGTTACTTTGATCATTGATCATTGTAGTCCTAAACGGGTTTCTGTGTCTGTCAGACAGTCTGAAGGGGATTACCTTATTGCATTAAATGCAGTTATATTTTTATATTTTGAAATGTCATCTGCCACCTGAATTGTGTGTTTCACTTCACATAGATAAATTGGTGAGGAAAAAAATCACCAGAATGCAGGAAATTAGCTGTTTAATGCTCAAAAGTTTCAGAGAATTCAGCATTGACAATTTCTAAAAAATAGTGGTAAAATCTTGTCTCATCTCGATCTTGTGAACCCAATATCGTTTCGTCTCTTCTCATGAGTTGTCTTGTCACACCCCTAGCTAGCAGTAGCCTCGCCATTGTCGTGTTGTTTCAGTGTTATTAATGCTGTAGGTACAAGAACGGCACTACTTGCCTAAAAAGCACAATGAGGCTCCTGTGAACAGGCACTGCACTAGTTTACCTAATTATGAGAGCCCACATTGAAAAAGTCAAGTGCAGGATGTTATTTAGGGCAAATCAAGATTATATCGGGAAATTACAATTCCTCTTAGTTTTCTCACCTTATTAGTGTAAACAGGCAGAAGAACTACAATAACCATCATGGTTTATGCACATTTGAAACAGAACTACAGCCACATGTGGAGTCAGACTGGAATGCCCTGCGGCACTCTGCTCCTCTCCTGGAGAGGGAGAACCCTGAATCAGCCACAGAAACAGCTTCAGTGCAAAGCTGCACACTCATTGGTATACATGTTTATAACAAGCTATCAGGTTATCTAGTTACAATAAATTTCAATTCAAGCTGCAATCAAATCCTATTAGACAAGTCAATTCCACAACCTAGTCAAGTTGAGAATTGTGTCAAGAGTGAGTGTAATGGATTAAGGCCACTAAAAGGCCATTAAAAAACAAAAAACAAAAATCACACACATGATTTTATAGTTAACTGAACAAACTATAGCTTTTCATCAGGCCTCACACGAATCTTGAGCTCCAGAGTTGTGATACACATGAAACTGCTGTTAAACAACAGGTTTTCATTTTAAGAGAGAACATATATCTCACCTGAAGGAAAGCAATTCAGACTCGCAATGCCATCGACGCTTCAGCTAAGAAATCTGGGAAGACATCAAATGAGCAAGCCGGATGACATCATGCCAGGATTACTGTGGTTGGTGTGGTTCTGTTAAAGGCAGACACGTTCCCTTAGTAAGCACATCCGCAATCTCTGACCAAGCCATTTTCAAACACAACATGTCATTTTATTCTGCCAAACTAAACAAAGTTTAAGAGTGTATTTGTGGCAGAGAAAGATTTACATTTGCATGAAAATAGCTGAAATGCAAATTGTGCTGATAACTAGCACATATGTGTAGGTGTTCCACAGCATGTGCATATGGGAAGATTTGTGTACAGGTTTTTCCCTGGAGAATGCAATTACGGACCAATTTACAGCCCCTCATTTTTCTATGCTGCATTTATCTTTAGCAAAGTGCTCTTGGGTTGAAATGAAGCATGGCAATGGTCTCTGTTTATGAACACTATCAAAACACAGCAGAATTGTCTGCCATATGCTCCACCATGCTCAGGTTGCCCATCAAAATGACTTCAAATTAGAGAGAATTCATCCCTTGTGTTCGTATTTGATTTGAGCTTTCACTCTAAGTCCACTTAGCTTTAACAGATTAGAGCTAATTGGTGGGGTTTTTTTCCTTGCAGGATGGTTGCCACATTGCTGGAGCATCTCTCATGTCTTGTTATTTGAATGTCTACAAGACGTACTTCTGTTCAGTCGTTAACATGCACACACAATACTACATTTAACACTACGGCCCATGGAATCGTTTTCCACTAATGCTATTTCTGATGAGTAACAGAAGAGCAAGGGTAGATCTCCCGAAGTGGTAATATGTCTACAAAAACTATTTAACAAAGCCTGATGAATATTCAGAGTTCTCTTGCCTAGGCAGGAAATCCCTATCAGCCATATTACAAAGTATAGCACATAATTATGCCACCTCTAAAATGGAGAGCTTACGCCCAGTCTTGTCTGATGCCCCCCAGCATTTAATTAACTAAATTACTGCTTATTTCTCCCCCCATTGATTACTGCTATGGGGATTGATTATTTCCACAGACACGTGCACAGAAATGCTGCAGGTGTAAAAACTAGTTATAATGAGAAGAAATGTTGAAATTGTAGAAAATGAGGACAAAATGAAAGTAAAATATAGACATTGTGCAGGCTCCAGGTTTCACCCCACTGTTTGACCTCATGTGCAAATGAAATGTTTTGCTAGTGGGGGTATAAATGTCCTCTAAGCGCAGACAGAGGACAGATATTCAGCTATAACCACAGCTTTAGCCCAAGATCACTATGGGTGACACCAAACCACAGCACACAAGAAAACCACATTTACCCCATCTTACAGCCGTTTATAAAGATGGACATTTTGAACCAGAGTGAAATTGCACAGTCAAATTGATTATAAAACTGGCTGGAAAATTGCAAGCAGTGTTTTGCCTCCCAGTGCAGAATGCATGCTTGGGAATGTGTGGTGTGAATGTGATCATTTAGCTGCACTTCCTCTAAATCTGAAGTTACTGATCAGACTGGTTCTTGTTTCAGCCTCACCTTAAAGTCCTTTTTGAACAAGCATTATTATGAGCTTAGTAATATATCTTAACCTTCAACCACACCTTAATTGCAAGGTAATGATTTAAGGCCATCAAATATTTAAACTCCGCTTTGTTACAGATTTAGACCCATTTAGAGAAAAACAAATCTCAAAGAGAACATATTTTATCAGGATAATACATAAAACACACATGTAAAAAAATTGGTTGTAATTCCTTGCAGGAGTACTCCCATTTACTGCACGGTTTACAAGTACTCACATCATCATACAATATGAGACTGTGCCTGAGGCTTCCTCTGAGCGAGCTGTAAGGCTTGTGCTCTCTGAATTACTGTAACCTCATAACCATGCTGAAAGGCTGATTTTTAAGACAAGACCAAATAACAATTCAAAACTGGTAGGCCAATTTAAATATACACTCTGTGAAACTGTGAAGTTATTATCATTGCTTTTCTCTTCTATCACAGGACACATCAGCTGGTGACACATCTGTCCAGAAGCTTGCTGACCATTCTTATTTTTATCCAAGAGAGCAAATGTTGCAGCTGTATGCATATGGCACCTTTTGTGACATTCAGAAGAGGTGATTTGCAGTCTCTCCACCACACTGACATTCACCATCACAGGCATCATGTTATGATAGGATCTCCAGTCTTTTTTCCTTTCTGCCCACCCCTTCTTCCCCTCTTGGGCTCTCTGAGAGATGGTACAGGCTGCGGCTGCCACAGCCCTGCTGTCAGACTGCCATAGCAGCATCTCTCTCCCTCTCCCAGCCCATGGGGTACAGCTGACAACACATGCTCCTCAGAGCCAGACAGCCAGCTCAAGCACAGCAAGAGAGCCTTCAGCTAGTGCTGACATATTCCAGGGCCCATTTCAACAGATGGAGTTTTTACAGGTACCGTTTGGGGTAAAATACCTCGCTTGAGGGTATAGCATCTGGTCCATCACAAATTGGATGGTTGCCCCCCCCCATACACACACACACATCTTCGAACCCCTATCACCTCACCCTTCCTCGCCTTTCTCCTTCTCCTTTATGTAGTAGATAGATACTGTCCATCAGAACTAACACAACATCCTTGTAAATAAAAATGCCCTGCTGTAGTGGAATAAACAGTGCTGTTCAAGCATAACTGTGTTGGTTCAGACCATAATTCCTACTAATAAAACACACTAAACATCTCAATCATTGCAAGAAACTGATACAATGCTTCTCCACTTTGATATTTTTCCTCCCCTGCTCAACAAAAGTCTATGACATGACACAGGGTTAAATCACATTTTCTGCAGCAACTTGAGCCTTGCGGACCACTCCAAGTCTAGATTACTCACGCTGCGCTCAATAACCTTGGACTCATATTTCTCTGGCAGTGATTTAATGACTTGCAAAATTAGATTGCGGTTGGTTGAGCTTGTGTTGATGTTGATCTCTCTACTCTTTACTGTCCTGTGTCCTGTCAGTCTACTCCCGTTATTTATCATGACTTACGCCATGACACATTTGCAACGCCCCAATCAGCCATTCATCTCTGTTAAATAATACGTGCCAGGCCAGGTCCAGATCAGAAGAGCAAGGTGAACTATGGGGTTTTGAAAACTGCAGCAGATGAATTACAGCCTCTAAGGAGTTCCTATGAAGTTGTGCCACCGAGCATCTTGCTAAGGCCTGACAGGCTGTAAAAACAAATTTAAACATGCAAGGCAGTTACTGTTATTCGATTAGTGAGCTGCTTAATCCTGCTAGGTGGAATTTATGTGTTTTTATATTACAAAATCTTTTGCAGGAATTGATACAAATCCTGAGCTAGTATAAGAAGGCTCTGAAAGAGGACTAGACAAGAAACACACTATTGTAGCACAACTACCTTTTCACACTCCTTTGTTTCATATGTCACAGAAGGGGCTAGATCGGAGGCTCTCTGCATAAAAACACAATTGGAGAGAGGGAGAAAAATCAATATTTGAAGAGTCTCAGTCTGTGCATTTTAAGTAGTCTATGAGTGAAAAAGCATGCATATTCCACCATGTCTGAATTATTAACAATTCTATGGTTTGTCTCAGTATTGTTGGAGCATAATGTCAAGAATGTGAGAGGATAAAAGCAACATTAACTGTTGGCAGTAACACATTCAAAATTCATATATACTTTGGAGAGTCTATATTTTACATAAGCATACAGTCTGGAATGAACATTTCAAAACAGTCAGTGGAAGCATTCCTTCCAGTTGATTTGACTGTTTATTTACTCATACTTATCGTAATTCTTTCCACACTAGTCCTTTGTGGTAATTACTACATAATGCACATTGCTAGTGATTAATTCACTGAAAATGTGGTGCAGCAGCTACAACACATGGACATTTACATTCCATAAATGCTGTATGCATACAATGATACACATTTACACTCAAGTTGTGAGGTGGCATTGTGATGGGCCCACCTTCCTGCAAAGACTCTTCTGGAAACATGGTTCTGTACAGCAGTGAGGTTAGTGTAGAGGAAAATCATTGTCACCATGATGAGTGCTTCATTAGGGATTGTATAACTAGTAGTACTAGTAGCCTTTATTTTACAAATTTCTATAGACAACTCAAAGCAAAATGCATTAACAATACGAGTCTAAAACCACAATGGAACTAGAAAAATGCATTTTCTTTTTTACTGAACATTTATGTTATTTTAAGGTTTGTACGGTGGGTGTGAATTTAATCATGCAAACAGGATTAAAAGATCTCATTCATGAACGCACTTAAGACTGGTCTTAAAAAGGAATAAATGGTATTCTGTAACAAAGAAAATCCTATTATCACTGAAAAATGTTAATTTATCCCATTGTCACATCTGATGAAGATACGATAGACGGCGCCAACAACAAGATTAAGCCTGATATGACAGCAAGACAATCATGGCAGACAAATGGCCAGTAATTCAATCACTGGTGCAGGACATGTCATGTCAGCCAGTCTATTGACTCTGACAGGCTGCACGAGGAGCTGGCAGACTCGTATTGACCCAGGGCACACAAACTGCTGATTCATCATTGTGTAAATTAGAGTGAGACTGGTCTCCTTCACCTTTGACCAGCAGCTTAGGAGGAGCAGACCTAAACATTCAAAGAACAATGATTGCCACATCGAAATCCATCTGGAGTATATTTGTCACTGGCATGGTCACTAGAAAATATTTAGTTTCTTACACAAAAATACGATGCAAAAACAATCTGCACAATGCCTTATGAGAGCATTGTCCATTTCAAAACAATCACTTCTATGTTTCCTGGGCAACATGTGTTTGTGGTCTAATGCATCCAAAACAATGAGTACTGGTACCATGTATAATGTACCAAACAAATCTCTGAACATATTAAGAAATATTAGCCTCACAATATTTATAAGATAGAGGCACTAATGAAAAATAACATCCAACATCACTTCAGTTCCCACTCCCATCCCAGGTCAGATGCATGCAGTCATACCAGAACCCATTCATTAAACCATTTACGTCCGGCTGAGATGAACTTTGATTGAATTGATCTGGCCAAGCCTGGTGAAGAAAAACTGATGGGCCACAATGTTTGGATTTGCTTCCAAGCTGCAAGAGAATCAGCATGTCCGGAGGATTTATTGAACACATTACAGCAGGAAGCAGAAACAAGCGCCTCTCACCGACATGACTAATAACATTACAAAACAAAATACGTAGTTTGTGTTTAGGTAATTACTGTTCGGACACAGTGATGGACAGAGTGAATACTGTTGATTAACGGCTACATCCATCTGCCACGATGTGAATAAACAACACAGTGTCATTCAGGCTACTCATTTTACTGCCATCTAAGCTCTGTATAAACATGTTTGGTCCAATGTTTTCCTCTTTACCAGGGGCACAGCAGAGTCTGATATGCATAGCTGCCCAAAAAGGGTGCTCATCTCACATCAGTGTGTATCTATGTGTATATGGAGGGAAGGTGGGAGGGTGGGGAGTAATGGGGAGAACTCTTAATGCGTTTCCTTACCTTTGTTCAAAGGAACTTACAAAGGCTTTATCAGAAAGAAGACAGAATGGAAATTAACAAAGAAAAGTAAAGGTAAGTGGGTCCTATAAGTGACAGACTGCACAGTAAGTGGGGGCACATGAGGATGGGTGAAAGTAGGTGGTGATACTTGTGCCATGACACCAAAGCTGCACAGCCTGTATGAGGCAGGTGTTGCCAGCCTCAGGGGTTGGACCGTCTTTCACCTTACTGTACCTGATATTATTCCACCGCCCAATGCATGCAGAATAACATAGACGCAAACATGGGCAAACAAGCGTACACACAAAGAAAAGAGAGGTGGATGGGGGTGGAGACACAGGCAAGGCGAGCAAAGGAGAAGGCACAGCACAAAAAAAAGCTGCTACTGCTTGTGTAAATTGGCTGATGCTGCCTCCTCTTTGCCAGATTAACTCCACAGGGCAAGGAAGAAACGGAGGGAGGGAAAGAGTGCGAGTGGGGGGCTGGGTTCAGTCCTTTCATCAAAGGGCCTTTCTTCCCCCCCTTCTCCTTCTTTCTCCATGTGAGGGAGTGCCAACTCCAGAGTGGGCAATCCATTCTGTGATTGCATGTCAAGAAGCGAAAGGTACATTGTCTACGCTGGAAATCACACCTGGCAGAAATAACAAGCGTTGCCCAAAGTCTTGTAAAACATTATGCATCAATCACACACTTTTACATTCACAATTCTGTGCAACAAAAACAGGCTATAGAATTTGTATTAAAGTCAACCCAGTGGATGTGCTGAAAGCAAAAGAAAGAGCACTGGAATAACTACAAATTATATGGATCATCCTATTTTCCTATTATTCTAATTCCAGCTCCTGTGTTTGGGTGCGCTGTTTCCAGGCCCTACGGCCAGGATGCTTTAATATCTTGTGCCTGGCCTGAGGCCATGAGGTCGACCCTCAACCCTGAGAGACAGGTCTGCTGACACTCCTCTGCTCTCCATTGTGAGGCTGTCACAGCCCTCTCTTAAATCCCCAGCCCACTTCTGTCTTCTTCTCTCCCCTGAGTGGGTGTAATTACATTAAGGAGTCAATCCATGCCCAACCCTCCTCTACCCACATCTCCATCCTACTGCATATCTTAGCATTAGCTTTCCCATAATCCTAACCTTGGGCCATAATAATTACCTGTGTGCAAGAGGCCACCCCCCTTTAGCTCCAAAACAAGACTTTGCTCACCTCTTTCAGACGTAATTGCTCACCCCTGAAAAAATGCAATTATAAACTTAAATAGTTTGTTACATCATTTTCTCTTTCTTTAATCTGGTTCTGTTTAAAATGTTAAAATGTGTGCTGTGCAGGTATGGTCAAAATTATATAAACGTTGACCAGGTTCATGTCTTAATAAGTGAAAAAGAGATGTAATACAATTTACTAAATAAGATATAGCCTGTGTGGTAAGGTTGTAACAAAAAGTAGGTTTAAGTGGACATCACTGAAAGATCTGAATATTAATCTCACTGTAAAAGACAAGTCAAAGCCAAGAGAGGTGCAGCCATGCTCTTTATGGATAAATTGTGTCTTATTCAATCTGGAGGGGTTGAAGTTCACCATGCTAATCTGATTTGGGAATTTTCTCTCAGCTTGATAATTGCTTTAGCACCAAACCTGTAGTTGTAATTACATCACTTGGTTAATATCAGCATTCGGCTACTGTTAATCTAATTCTGTATGAAGTGGGTGAGCATTGCTCTAAAGTTGTCTAAATTGAGTTACAGGCTATCATTTTCAGCAAATCGCCAAGATTTCCACAGCTCTTAGTGGATGATTTGTTGGATGATTTGATGGTGTGCAAAGTCCCTGAGGAAATCAGAGCCTGATCAGACATGAAACTACAATGACAAAAGAATTGCTACATCAAAATAAAACATTAATCATCATGGTTTTACAGCTGTTTTACAATGGAATATTAAGGAGTTATTCATCATTGCTTTGTTGAGTGAAGCAGCTCAACAGAAATTTAAAAGATTGTGTTGTTATGTATTGTCATTTACTGTGATACAAGTTTAAGGTTTTAAATTCCAGTTTTAAGTTATTTAATACCATAATGAATTTTACATTCCAGCATCAATACTCATTTTATATGGGTTATAATTAGTGGTGGGCCGTTATCGGCGTTAACGGCTGCGTTAACGCGAGACTCTTATCAGGCGACAAAAAAAATATCGCCGTTAA
>JAPMOB010205662.1:1871-31133 GCA_029875015.1 Lepomis gibbosus
TTCTCCATCCTCCCACCTTCCACATTCAAACACACACAGCTTTAAATAGCAGGGGAGAGAAAGTCACATGGGTAATATAAAAGTCGACAAAAATAATGCTTGATCGGGCCGGGGGAAGAGGGAGAAATGAAGGGGAGGGAGGGTGAGACAGAAAGAGAGAAAAAAAGAACATGCACTTCAGAGTTGCCCAAGATAGAACCAGCTTCTATATTTGGGTACAGAGCAAAAATAGTTACATCCCCCTCCCTCCTCCACTCACATGCCTTGTTTTAAAAATCAATAGTTCCTTTCACCATAACTACTTGGGTTGAGACAAGGTGATTTGAGCAGAAAACAAACTTTCAAAAAGCCTACAGCAGGAGATTTCACTTTATTAGCCACTCCTCTCTGGATGAAGAGTGTTAATCAGAGAAGTCACCTGCTGGAGTCTTTGGCAGAAGGTATGAAAACCTCCACACACTTAGCCCTGCATGGCACATGACTGAAAAGACCAGTTGTATCATTTACATAACTGTAATCAAGTAGGTGGGCAACAAACGTGGAGTTCCTCTGCAAATGTAATGATTCTTTAAAACTAACTTGCATTTGAATGACTTGTGTCATGATGCCCATGATTGCCTTGCTGTTCATTCCTAATATAAACAGAAGTTTTTTTCAGATCATGAACTATAACCAGAGAGCATTACAAAGTTTGACCAAAACTGGCATTCTAAACCTACATAAACACCTTGCACACAAGTTATATTATGTTTGTCGAAACTGTCTTTGGTGTTTGTTTTTTTTAAAAAGAAGATAGGTAATTACTTCATACATTCTTCTAAGGTTTGTTCCAGATAGACTGATGCCAACGCCTCAAGTAACATACATTTCAACATGCTCACAACTAAACAAACTGCCTTTCTGGCATGTTGGACTGAAATGTACGAAGGTATCACTTTACAAAAGGCAATAAACCACTGATCCCAAATATGCTGGTGGTCCAGTATTGTGACTAAGCAGCTACATCATTATTGTACTTTCCAGCATAGCAGTATCTATGTGTAAGATATAGTTAAGCTGGAAAGTTAGTCAAAACTTGGATTAAGTTAAACCAAGTTCAAAGGGGCCATTCCCGGGGTTTCTTTATCACTTATTACATTTATTCACAGAGGCATTTCTGTTGCTTTGTCAGAGCAAGGGCTTCAAATGCCCATTTTAGTGCTGAAATGATGATGAATTATAGGCTCGACAGAAAGACCAGTAATGATATTGTTTGTCAACACATAAGAAAGAAGTCTTGTGGTAATTTTGTTATTTATCAAAAAAACAAACCTTCCATTGTTCCAGCTTCTCAATTTGGGAGGATTTGCTGCTTTTTTCTTAAATGCCAGTAAACCTGATTATATTTGGGTTTTACACCGTCAAGCAATCTGAAAATATTATTTTGGGTTTTCAGAAATTGTATAGGCAGTTTTGTTTTACAATTTTTTGACATTTCATAGACCAAACTAATTATCAGCAGATTAATAAACAATCAAAATAGATTACAGCCCTACACTGTTTAACCAATAATTTGTTTGAAGAAGGTTACAATTAATGACAAATGTCAATCACAGGTTACTATATCCAGAAGTTATAATTTATAAACTGTTTATGTAGTTTAAGCGGTTGTCAGAACCACAGTAGAATAATTTTAGAAAATATAACAAAGAAAAGCAGCATCTTAGTGTTTGTGAAGCTACAGTATTACAAAATTAGTTAATGTTAAGCTTTATGTACATTTATTTCTTGCATATTGACAAATAATATCAGCAATAGTCATGACGGAAAGCATTTTTTACTTGTCTAAGAAAATACAGAATAGGTTGTCAAGAGAATATAAGAACGGCTTGGTGGGCAAACAAATCAATGAGCAAAAAAGGAGATGGATGGAGAATGAGAAAAATTTAACTGTAGAACAGAACAACATGCTTAGAAGAAGATGGTACTGTAGCCTCAAATAGAGTGTAAGAAACAACTACACAGTGTCTGGGATGGAGCGAGGGAGGGGGGTAGGATTTTATAGAGTTTGAAATAAGGGGGATGGAGAGGATTTTTCCCCCCTCCCTCTTTTTTTACCCAGCATCCCTGGCTACGGCACGTGTCATAGAGCGTGTTCATCACATGAACAGCAGTGTTCTCTCTCTCTCCGCCCACACACACACACACACTCATGCAAAGCACTAGAGGGAAGCACATTCACAAGGATGAAAAAAGTAGAGACCCTGCCTCAGTTGAAACACACAGGGATAAATTTCATTCTGATATGTGCATCTTCCTTATCGTGAATGAAGCCTACTTTCTATTCATAAAAAAAAAAACAAATGAAAATGATTCTTAAAATAATTAACGCTGCCCCGTAACTCTAATTCACCTGCAGCTTGTGCTGATAACTCAAATGTTTAATCCTGGAGCCAAATCAAACTTGACTAAATTGTTGCATGCTGACCCAAGCCTTTGTCACTCTTGTGCTGTCCTGATGAATGGCTGCATCCTTCTTATGTAATAGGACCATTTTCTCAATAAACTCTGATGTGAAAGCGCGTGTCACATCACCACCCACCCCTTGCAGAAAGCTCTCTTTGGTATAATTTACTTCTCTATAATGGAGTTTTACTCACACGCAACAGAACAGACACTGGCTCCCTTATATAATAGGGGATGCTGGGGGCTAAGAGTGGAGTGAGCAGAGAGGAGAAAAGTAGGCACTATCAAGGACCGTGAAAAGCTCCACTGGAAATAAAAGCATAAATACCAAAAATTGCATCAGAAAACTGCAAAAATTCTATGAAATACTAGAAAGAGTATTTAAAAAGGTTAACTAAAAGACTAAATCTTTCTGAAAGCCAGATTCATGCACAACGCCAAAAAAAAAAATGCTGTAATCTTGCTTTATTGTGATGCACCTATTGGTCTTTTCCAAAATCTCCAAAAAATAAAATGTGTCGTGTTCTAAAAGAAATGCCATTCCTTCACTCAAGGTTTTCTTTTTAAAAACAAAAACAAAACTGAGCTGCAGACATGGATTAGGCTGGCAGGAGGTGGGGAGGATAACAGTATGAGTATGAGTGTGTGTGTGTGTGTGTGCGCGCAGCAGAGGGGCTGGGGAAGCCGCCTTTACCCATGCTGCAGTGCTCCTGATCTGCCGCTAGGAGTCCCATCCACTAAGGGGAAGACCAATCATTGGCAAAGGAACTCCAGAGAAATCCCTGCTCTCTTTTGCATGTGAAAGCTGCAGAGCTTCAGACCGACACAAGACACAATGATGTAGAATGATAAAATGAAAAACTACACCAAGGATTTAAAAATGAACATTGAATAGAAATTCCCTTTTCATGCAAAAAAGGAAGGGATTAACTTGTATCTGATCTTGTGTTAGTGTTTACTGGGCAAAATACCTCAACCACCCGCGCACGCGCGCACACACAAACCTGTCTGACCAGGAAATACAAGTAGTCTTGTGTTGCAATTGCAGCCATGTGGACTGTAAAAAGCACATGCTTAAAAAAGATGAGATAGTTATCAAACGTTGAACATTTTTTTTAGAAAGCATGTCAGTCTAAGAACTTTGTCTACTGGTGAAATGTGAGAATGTGACTGATTTTATTTCCTGGACTGATTGTTTACTGGGTTTTAGCCAATATCCTCTTACATTATCACTTAGTCAAATAAAATAAGTCTTTTCCAGTTAATAATATGTACTTAAAAACAGCAGCAAAAAAAAGGAAAAAAAAATGAAATTTCAAGCTTCCAATAGGTTTTCCTACACAAAGCCACTTTAATTGGTGATAATTAACTGTCATGGTTAGATACAACAGCTGAAGATTTGTGCTAAACACTAACCTGGGTTATTATGCTACTCCACAGCCCTGAATTCAGGGGAGATGTGGAAGGATAGGTAAGTGACTGAAAATCCTACAAACTCAGTCTCATGCAGTTTATCTAGGTACTCTGGACTTCATTTTACACTTTTATTGCTTATTGTACTTAAAAACAAGGAGACAATACCAAGCAGTTTCAATCATTAGGAGGTTAAACTTGTTTCAACAGGTGCCTTAGTTCTTTAGTATAAAAAGGTGGAGGCCAGGAGTCGCACCACTTGACGTCTGTGTCTAACCTGGCCAGACCCGCACATCTGGTACAACAAGCTGAGGAGAACACCTCATCCCTAGCACACATCTACCCCCTCCTCTCCTCCACTTGCTCACTCCCTGCCATGGCTCTAAGCATTGTAATTAGAAATGAAAGTCAGACTTGTCAGACTGGCAACTGGTTTCAGGGAGTGTCATGCAAGTTGACATGTAAAGAAAGGGTATACAAGAATGCATGTGACAGGTGTGAAAAAGTTTAGGAAAGAGTTTCATGAACCCTTAAATTAATAGAAGAATTATTTTTAAAATGTTAATTTAAAACTGGTTTAGATCATTTCCGACACTCTTATAACTAATTTTATCACAGGTCAGCAGCATCACAGGTATTAGATTTGACCTAGTATACTTGATGCAATAGAAAAACTCTATGAAATGGACACTGCTAGCACAGGCATGAGAAATGATTTTGTAATTGGAGTCCAGGAAGGTAACCTCTAGTGTGAAGTCACAGCTATGTCTGAGAATATACTGAAGACGCTGGAGGTGGAGTGAATGGAGAGGGTAGGTGGGGAGAGGGCGGCGGAGGGGGAGGGGGGGAATCACAATTTCTATATGACCAATGGATGACGAGGCAAGCGCATGACTCATCGGTGTGCACCGGTATTTCTCCGCATATTCCAGCAGAATTACTAAAAAAAATAAAAAAGGGGCATTAATCATTCCTAAAGGCACCTACCTCTGCGTCATGCGTTTAATTCCCTTTTATGTGAAACAGAGCATCAATTAAACACCCCATTAATAAAAAAAACAAAACCCGACGATTTGGAGAGAAACTGCGTCACGGTGCAGATAAACATCTGGGTTATTAAAAAGCCCATAACAAATCATCCGGGTGGCCACGTTTTGGGGTGTTATAAAATAAATAAAATAAAATGGGCAGATCATCAACCTACCCCGATGCAACGGGGAGCGCTCGGCAAATTGCGCAGCAAGGACCTCCAGACGCAGCAGTCCTCCAAATAAGAGACTGGAGAAGTGGGTCAAGCCATGGCAGGGCGATTCCTATGAGACTAGTCTCTAGCAATTCAAAATAATACACTTAGATTTGACAGGTAACTCGTTCCTATTTGGCCAAGCACGTTGTCAAAGTACATTAGTCAAATCCTGTTAAAGACATTTTAATCGTCTCTGACAATATAGGGCAAACGGAATGGGGCATGGTAATGTGACAAGCAATGACTAGGGAGAAACCGACGACATAAACAAAAGCATGACAAAACACCGCCTAAATATAGGCTGTTAATACACAAAGTGAGGTAAAAGATTCTCAAGTGTCAAAATGTTTGACAAACTCCCACAAGGTGACATTTTTAAAAGTCAAAAGATATGAAAATTATCTAGATATGGGGCACGTTTTAATTGGCCATATGGGTTTGTCCTACATCATGCGGACGGGCTAATGTGGTTCAGTAGTGCGCTGGCTGAGAGCTCACCCACATAAAACAGCTCTCTGAAAAGTGCGCATAGCCTGCGCAATTTCGCTCTTGGCTCACCAATGTGGGGCACCCCCCCACCGCTCCAAATGTGGGTGAAAACGCTGACTAGAGCCCTTGGCAGCAGACGGTGCTGTGTTTGACGCGAGAAAAAAAACAACCAATTGAGCTAATAATCACCACTATCTTGTCAGTCAATCAGCTGCTTACCTGCGCTTGTTACGCAACACCAACCACCCCTTGAATTGAGTCACAAAAACGGACCATAATGCAGCTCTTCTTTGTGCCAAAGTGAAGTTTTAGCTCAATAACCTCATTCTGGTGTTTGTACATCGAGTCCACCTGCCTACTTCTGAGCTGCCCTCTTCGTGACCGTGATGTAGGTGGCGTGAAAATTGATGTGACCCAACTCACCTGCCCATTTGCCCAGCTTCGGAGAGAGCAGCCGCCCGTTTCCCAAGACCCAGATCCTAAAGCCTGAGAGCAGCCTGTAGAGCAGCCACAGCGCCAGGGAGGCCACAGTCAATGCGCCGACCCAGAAGAGAGGCGTCTCGGCCCTGCGGAGCGTCTCCTCAACGTTCATCCAGTTCATGGCAGCGGCTCTCGGTGACTCGGTGTGTGTGAGAATGTGTGTGTGGAGACCTCAATTTTAGGCAATGTGCTCTAATTTCCTAGCCACAACGTGAGAGAGTCCCTTTATAAGGAGGTTGTAGCATCACACACTCCCCCAACTCCCCCAACACTTGTCTAGCCTGATTTAAAGTGCACCGCCCACCTCCTACTCCGCCCCGCCCTCCTCTTCTCTGCCTTGCTCTGGCTGCAGTAGCTGTCTCTCGGCTGATTCATCCCGCCGGTTGGTGCATTTGCATGTCAATCAATTCCAGAGCTTTCCCCATTCATTCGATTTTCTGTATGAATCAGGGTGGGTCAAAAGGAGACCGGGATGAGCAGCGATTGGGCAATCATTACGGCAGCCATCATCCGGAGTCGGTCATTGGCTCTCGCCGGATCAGGTTTGTCGGTTTCAGTCAGGATTATGAAACCCTCCAAACCCACGCTTTCGGAAAAAAACTGCCCACACCACTTTATGAATGAAAGGATGCTTTCATTGGTGAAAAACGTGCGCTTCCTCCCGCCCCTTGGAGATCGCCTGGATAGTTTTCATTGGCTAAATTGATATCAGTCTATGAGGTCAGCCTGCTCCCACCTAGACATGAGTCACTCTCTATTTTAGGTATTCTGTATGCATCATACTGCTAATAATCTCTACAAAATGTGAAAACTGGTGGCGTGAGGCACCTTTGCATAGATTCACGCATATTGCACCAGATAACTAATCCACACTCGCTGCCAAATCCGCAAGTTCAGCTCCCCAAAGAAAAGAAAAACTACAATCCCCAGTCTCTTTCAGACTCTCGCGAGATTGCCTCCATCGTAGTAAGTTCCCCATCCCAAACATTAAGGAGGGAGATGAGATGTGTGTTACATAAACACTGAGACAGGCTGTGGATTTCCATCGCTTTATTTTGATTTTTTTTACATTTCCGTCCACACGAAAAAGCCAGTCATGCTTACAGGCGCTGGATGTTTCTGCACAACCGGCTGTCACGATGTTCTTCTCAGCAGTGTGCTCTCTTTTGCCCACTTCGACCCAGAAAGGATATTTTCAACAGCATTTTTCAGTCTCCAACACTCCCCCACCCCGCCCTCACCCCCCTGCCGCCATGCTCCCTGTCTCTCTCTCACACACCCAAACAAAACATGAAATTCTCACTAACCGAGGATCTGTCGCACAAACCAAAGCATGCCATGTACTAAGCAGAAGGACAAGAGTATAAAAATGTGTCTGCCTGCTGACAGTCAAGATGCAGCTGCTCGCACTCTTTGACACAAGTGGAGGGATCGAAGTCAACGTGACACCGAGAGGAAGGAGAACCAAGTTGTGTAACAATTTCAAACGGGGTGAAATTAAATACATTTCTGACCAGCAGTCTTTCAGCCATAGTTATAATATGCAAAGTAAAATGTATTATCAAAAGGCCATCTCTCAATTTTTTTTTCACAAAAATAACTTTTACAGCACCGATGTTATATTCTGGCATCATTTTACAGTCGATATTATACATTCATCTGCACAAAAATACATGTATCAACTCACAGCCTCAAATATGGACCCTCGTTTTTGCACTCAAATATTTTCTAACAATTTTCATATTATAAATAGCACACACACAGCATTTATGTGTAGTGTTGCACATCCATCCACGTTTTGAGAGTCCACCGTCACGTCACTGTCATGTCCTCGAAGACAAACTGCTGAAAACAAAAGAGAAAATGTGGATTTAGTCGTGCAGAATTCCCTGTGAAAATCTACACGTGTGTGTGTAAAACTTTAAACACCAAAGAAATTGCTCAAACATTATATAATATCAGCTGTTAAAATATATTAAGTTACATATTTTGAGGGTAATATTTTCATTTTAATTACACAGAAGAGCATTTAGAACATTTATGAAACGTATATATTTTACCGGCTTGTGTCCCAGCGATACCACAAACTACAGCTTCTACATAATTTCAAGTTTTTGTCTGTTTATTCCCCCTCCCTGTATCGATAGCCCTAAGCTCACACACTACCTACATCCCGCAACCTTTTGTGTCCTGCAAAGTTTTTCTCACGTTTAAGTTTCTGCCTCATCATCTCAAAACACACACACACACACGTTGTCTCACTTTATCAGTCAACACCAACCCCATCTTTGCCTACACACACTCTAAACCGACTGTCCACTTTGACACTGCAACAAGACAAATCAGTTGCTCCGCACGCTGTCATATCTCGCTGCAATCACAACCTTCGTGAGTCCACATTTTATCTTGTATTTGCTTCACTTTATTAGTCATAAAACAAAACTTCTGAATGCGAGGAAACATTGACATCATTTAAAGAGATAAAAGTTACATCAGGGCAGCGTTTGGGACTAATAATTCCTCTAACTGATAAAATAATGAAAAAAAATATCCTGACTGTCATCACTCATTTCAAACACTTTAGAAATTACGTTTATACGCTAACGTTTTGTTGGCAAGATGGTAGTTTATACACAGACGCTGACAGAGTTTACAGGACAGTCAATTGACCGGTTTCCTTTTTTTCTTTGGTGTGTCGCTGTCCACCTCCGTGGTGCTGAAACGCCACATGTCAGCACCATAGAAGTGGACAGTGATACGCAGAACCCCTTCTTTAACACCAAACAATAAAGCTTCTCAAATATAAATGATCGACTCCTTCCCTACACATAAGACACACACCTGACAGAGATCAGCTAGAAGATGCTCCTGCCCTGTCCTTTCCACACTACTGTCCACCCTACAGTGACTAGTCCTGGTCCTGTTTTTTCCCTTTTAGCTGATGATATTCACCCTTAACATATGTGGCACAGCATGCTTATATCATCTTAAGGAAAAACTTGTATTCAATAGAAGCATCCCAGCAACATTTACACAACACACACACCAAATTCCTCTTTCATATATCAAAAAGCTGAGATAGCTACAACTTTAACAGGCAAAACCCTGCTGAAAGGAGTTACGGTAGCCCCCCAGTAACTTTCCAGACTTAACAAATAAATATTGGACTAGTGAGTCCTATTCAAAGCAACACAGGTTCAGTGAATCCTCTCAACAATATTAATTATGGTTTATATGTTTATTTTATTTTATACTGACCTTCCTGTTTAATCCCAGGACCACAGCAACATTATCGCAGCTGCATCTGAAGGCACAGAGAGCTAAAATTAGCTTAATTTTAATTTCATCAAAAAGACAGAGCAGTACTCTTTTTTTAAGTCTAACATTTGAACCTCTTATTTTATATTTTCATGTGTTCAACTTTGTTGAAATGACTGACACATTACAGCAAGTCTGTTCTGGCAGGTGCAGTTCCAACAAAATATATGGGCTTTTATTTGAAAAATTACAGGCTTTTAAATACATAAAACACAAGAAACTCACTTGAAGCTTTACATCATATTCTCAAATCATATTTTCAAATTTTTCTTATCAGCCAGAAATTAAGTGTTATAAAATAGTACTACAAGTAGAATGTGTGTTTGCGTGCAGTTTGACACAGTATACACTAAACGTTGTTTGTTTTTCTAAAACAAATAACATAAAACATGTAACATATGGTGTGTGTTATAACCAGATGAGTGTTGAACATACAGTTTCCTTACATGGTGGCTGCTTTTATGTTGTCCTGAAAAAATCATTACAAGTCCACTGTGTCATTATACAGTAGACCTTTTATAACATGCACAAACACACGCACAAACACACACATGGACAAAGTGAAAACACGGAGCAAGAGATACACACTTTGCCTCGTACTGATTTGTAAACAGAAGGCCAGTGCTGTGCGCACACACACACACACACACACACACACACACACACACACACACAAACTGACCCCAAAAGGACCCCAAACACTTCCACTTTAAAACATTTCTTCATGTCTGTGCAGTCTAATAAAAGTCTCGCAATCACGTTCAAAAAATTAAAAGGAACAAAGACACATATTTAAGTCCAACACACACACACACACACACACGCAATTGTGCATGTATGAGACTGATAAACTGACACTCAAAAAAACGTAGAGGCAGACAGATAAACATGTACATCCACACACACACATTCACACATACCGTGCCACATGTAACCCTCAAGCGTCCATCTACTGTTTCTGCAGCGTATCTTTAATATAAACAGCTTGAATTACACTTTGAGGAAACATGCGTCAAAAAGCACCCTGAACATATAAAATGTAAATTCATCAAAACTCATCTAACATAAAAATTAATTGTATATCTGCTTTATCAAACCCACATTCTGCCTAAACCTGGGATCAATAAGCATTTAGGGGAAATGTTTTCATCTTAATTGGTTTTACATTTTTACAGTTCAGAGTCACGTTTGTCTCAGTTTTGTATGTTAGAATTTAATTTACATAGTATAAAGCAAAGCTAAGTTACCAACTGACACAGAAGCTGGATTCAATTATTAAGTATAATAAATATAAATATATCTCTATGTATGTCTCAATATATTGTTGCTGTATGATAAATTGTCTCTTATTTTCATCTATTGTGGATGATACACTGACATGCACAAACACACACACACATACACACACACATTTCCAGCCGTTACGAGTGTGTGTCAGACTTGCATGTGTTAGCGTGAGTGTGTGTGTGTTTCTTTCTGACAATTTTCCATACATTTACCAAACATTTTATTTTTAATACTTAGCTGAACAAATGCTGCTCACATGGATCGTGTGTACACGTGTCACACTCAGCATTTGTTGTCTTTAAATGAACCTACATATAGACTTAATAAAGTACCATCCCTCCCTCCTACACACACACACACACACACACACACACACGTATATATGTATAATTTGCCTTACACACTTTGCCCAATTTTCATTTATGTGCGTAGATGCTTAGAAACACAATCAAACCCACACTCTCATGAACAGCCACTCACACTATCATGATAATAAATTCTGCAATTTACAAATTAAAACGCACTTCTTAAAGAGAAAACATGGTGTGCTAAAATAATAGTACTAAAATAATGTGCTAAAACATTTGTGTTCAATACTGTATCAAATTTACACTTTATTTAACCTTCTACATTTAATCTGCTATTTGGTGTTTGATGTTTAGCAGCCTATATAATGTCAGTAAGAGCCTGTAACGTCATGCTACGTCAGCTCCCCTCACTGTAGTCAATATGGGGAAAACTAAAGCATTCTAGTAAGATGTCTGCCGTGGTCAACACCACGCCTCCAAGACACCATCACAAGCTTCTAACACACACACACACACACACACACACACACACACACACACACACACACACACACACACACACACACACTTGGGACCACTGAACTTGATGGATCAGAAGTCTGACAAGTTACCATAATATCCAGATTAGCGACTCATCAAATATCACTTGATATGTGTTGTTTTTTGATGTTATCTGTCTTACATAGGATGGAAATTTGGACATGATTTTACTGAACCAACTTTAAAATATCACTCTGCAAAACCTACCCATCTAAATAAATATCATCAGTGTAGATTTTAATTGAAAGTTTGTGTGACTTACGATAACTGCTATCAATGACTGAAAGAAAACGGCGGATAGGCACTTAATATTTTAATTTCTTTGCCATCAAAGTAATAACATTTAAAGGAATTCTATATATATTAGTCTGGAGATAATGCAGTATAACAACAGCAGACCTGCATTAAATTCTACCTTCACGAGGGTTATAATGTTCAGTTTTGTTGACACTGTTTTAGAGAAGTGTTTTTTCCTCACTGCAGCGGGCCTCATCAACAAGGCCCGGGACCCCCACTGACACTGGCTCTCATCCCACCACATGTACACTACCCATTATATTAATCTCCACATCTGACTCAATGTGTTACTTCAACGCACATTTTTGCATTATTATCTTTGCACATTGCACATATTCTTTATACTTTTAATATTTGCACATTCCTGTGCCATTTAAAAAAAATACTACATCATCTTCATTTTAAACTCTGTACAACTCATTTTAAAAACAGACATACTGTGTTTGACATATTTTTATGCATTTTTTATATTTTTTTTACATTCATTTTTTAAAATTTGATTTTATTTGTTATTCTTGACCTTACGCAGTACGTTTTCTCTTCTTGTGTTAATTGTTATTATGCACTAAAATAGGCATAATCCTTCTATGTAAAAAAAACTTGGCCTGATTGTAATTGTAATTCTTGGATCAGCTTTATGTTCATTTTGGAGGATACACGGATTTGTATTACATACTGAGACATGTTTCTATTATTTTGTCCACACCAATATGATATCAATCAGGGTATGCTAAATAACAGAAACACTTTTGTTTGAAAAAGTAACCAGTCATCAGATTTAATCCAGAAATATTATCGTACTGGGACTGAGCATCAAAAACCCTATCAGATAAACTCTTGTAAAGACATTTACACAATTTTAGTAGAAAATAATTAATACTCTAGGGTAAGGATTTATCCAGCTGATTGCTAAGAAGGGTTGTAGCGCTGTTTTTCTGGGAAGGTCTCTCTCATCAACGGGGTCCTGCTGTTAGTTTTTATGTCCCAACCCCTTAACAGATATGCAAGAACCCTAATATAGAAAGATGTTAGTTGTTGTTGAGGAAAACATATGTCAGATGTTATATTAAGGTATTAAAATTTTTCCCCATTTTAGCAGGGGCCTCCTGGAGTCCCCTCAAGGTCCCCAGATAATTTCCTGCACCCTGGTTTGAGACCAAATGACCTAGTTTAAAATGAATCCACACCATATTATATTATGATCTGACAAAATCTCTGGATCCTTGATTTTAGTGACAACACTACTCCAGTAACACTCTAAAAATGTTACTGGCGTCACATCAAAGTGTGCTTGCATCTCAAACTCCTCATCCAAAGCAATCTAAAACTGAAATGGAAATGAATCAACTTGGACTGTTTAATTCCTGAACTACATGTGATCATGGTGATAGGTCATAAAGCTCACTTATTCTGCTGATTTCAAGATGCAGCTAAATGGTCAAAATGTAAAATTTCCTGAGGGTCTGCAAAGTAGTTTAAAACTGGTAAAAGCAGATGTGCTTTTAAGCTCAGCTGGAGCAAAAAGTTTCAACATTAAGGATACAAGCTTGTTGGTTGTTTGTTCTTTTTAACAAGTGAAATGATTCATTTTCCACTATACTGTACTTGTTGGAACTTGACCAGCCTTTCCCTTTTCCTTGCTCCACATTTCTGCTTTTCTTTCCGAATTTATTTTCCTATTTTCCACCTGTAAATTTTATGTAGATAAACAACAGATCAATCTAATACAGTACATTATTTAACATTTTTATGTAAATCCTAGTTTTGAACATGTTTAAAGTCAATTCTTCTAGTTCTCACATACAGTATTTTTGCCCATTGATTTTGCACTTAAAAATGTGCCCAGTTTTGTTTTGGTCTGTGTACCATTTTGTTTTTAATCTGAAATGATAATGTTTATTTTCACCAGGAATAGGACCCATTCATACTTAAGCAATCAAAGGTCACACCCATTTACCTTCCCATACCGGGATTTGACAACTCTCTCAGGATGAGTGGGTGTGTTCCATTCAAACCGGCTTGACTCTCAGAGTTTCAGGTGGTGCAACTGGAAAAAAAGGCGTCGGTTGATCCGTGCTTTCTTGCCAACCGTCCTGCTGCCTCCTGCCGGGGGCCAACAATCTTCCTTGACCCTGCTTCTCCTGCTTCATGTGCTGCGTTAGTTTCATTTTCTTTCTTCTCACCATCATTTGAGTCCTAAGAACACACAAAAAAATACAGATTCAGGAACACACACTTACATGTATGCACAAGAACACTGGGTGCAACAAATGACCTCATCAACACTAAGAACAAAGAGGTAGGAAAAGTTAAATACTATACTGCTGTCAAACAGTGAGTAAGCAAGTATTTAACACAAGCATGGAGTTGGGACTGTAATTAATAGAAAAACGTGACTACCCCTTTTTTGGGTGGGACACAAACTATGGGTGTCCTGCATTTTCAACCCCTCCGGGCCCACAAGACAGGCTGCTCACAGTTCCTTTTTTGGAAAACTGACTCTGCATCTGTTGCGATGTTATGGTGAGATACACACACACACATAATGAGAACGAGAATATATTACAAGTAGACTATATACACACACTTTAACATGCACACAAACAGTTGACACACACACGCCTATAGATATACAGCTGTTATTCTCTCAAAGAAACAAAAATACATTAAGACTCACACACAAAAATGGTGCAGTAAATAAAATTTTACTTCATTTACACATGACAGACAGTGATCCCTGCAACAGATTTGTAGCACAATATGAATATTTGCACTTTGTGTTTATCTGGCAACTTTGTCTTTGCAAACTACACACAGAAACTTACTTCCCCTGTAAACGTAGTTCTACATTCTTTTTGAGTAATTGTGCATTTGTCTATATTGTATTCATCTATTAAATCTTATGTCTATATTTGATTATTATACTTGATCTTATGTCTTAATTTTGCTGTTCTGACACCTGGACCAATGTATACATGTACTTGATGAATAACATTTGATTTTCATATTTTAACCATTTACCTGTAACATTTTCTTATAAAAGTTTTATTTCATGTGTCTTATATCAGTCCCATATTCTTCCTCTTTAATAGTAACTATGAATTTTGATCATAGACATTATATCAGCTTCAAAATAAGTTAGCGTGTGTATTTCTCTGTGTGACGCAGGATTTGTTGCTGTTTTTGGCCAGGTTTGTGATTTTCCTTGTATATTGTATTCATGTAACATTTTCTTGTAATTAATTTACAATATTAATCTGTACATGTTGTTTCTTGCTTCAAGCTATTTAATAGAATGCACACTGAGTTTACTTGGACTGAAATGTGCTAGATAAATATAATTGCATTGCCTTGACAAAACATGACTATACAGATTTAATTTACAAATACAAAGTTGGATAATCTGTGTTAATATGAATTTTTCTCTATGAGTCTTGTCTAATTTCCCTCTTTTAGAGCATAAATGATCTCAAATACTATAAATTTTGACATTAACCTCTTTAGCAGACACTATATGAATAAACAGCCTATGAAGAGAACCTCTCTGTAGCTCTGTGCCTTCAGCTGTACAGTCAGCCATTTTCTGTCAGACTTGTGGATGCTTTACTGAGGCTGCACAGCTTATGAAAGGAAGGCTCTTGTAAACAGTTTTGCCTAAAAAGAAAAACAAAACATTCCAACAACCAGATATGTAGACAAACATATGTAGACATGGTAAACAGCAGCGCTAAGGACACTAAAGGAGGTTACCATCTAGTTATTCCTCACATGCCTGACTGCCCACCCAATGAGTGGTCACAACAAAATGGCAGACCAGCATCTTCAAGGAAACCATACAAGTTTAAACAAACATATGGAAGTTAACATTAAAATGCAGAAAATGTAATTATACCTGCATTTGGGTCTTTTATCATTAAGCTGTGTTTGAGATGACTGATCTGACTGACTGCAGTTTTAAAGTTTTGTTTTTTGTTGTTGAGGAGTTTTGAAACTGCCTCTTTCTCATAACAGTTATGAAATATGATTTTAAATAGGTAATGTTAGAAGAGCTTAACTTTTTATTCATTTTTCCTGAAGAAATATTTGACTTTCTAAAATTAAAAGTCAGAGCATTTTAGAAAATATCTCATTTTTTGCACAATTGTTAAAATCTCCACAATCAAGCAGGTTTGTAGCATTTGATGTGCATTGCCTTTGTTCAGCAGGTAAGGACTCAGCCTGTCAAAGTCACTGCTGTAAGATAGGATGAAGGCTCTGATATGATTTTACTCAACAAACTTTAACAACATGCAAGAGTATAACTTTTGTTTCATTTCATTCTTTGTTTTGAGCCATGGTCAAACATGACAGCAAAGTTAAGTTAGGTCTTTAGTTGAGAGATTCAATTTTAAGTTGTTTGAATATATATCCTTTGTTGGACTCTGCTAAAATTCCAACAATCAGGTAAGTTTGAATGAACGTGAAACAGTCAGTAGTAAAGGATTTGCTCTGAAAATATATCCAGTAAAATATAATTTTGACTAAAATTAAAGTATTTATAAAGCTATGTCTAAAGTTAAAAATAAAAAATCTGAATGTATTTAACATATTAAACCTAACACCAGTGATGTGTGAAAACTGACTGACTTGAAGAGAACTATATGTGAAGTGCTGAAACAATGAGAAAAGATAGTTTAGGGTAATATCAATGAGACAAGAGAAATTTCAGTCCAATTAACAATCCTGTAAAAATTGTAAACTTTTGACTTCCCATAAAAGAGTCCCAACGGTGTACGGTGTGTTCAAAAATGACCCAAATTATGTGACAGTTGGACAAACATTGTTTACAGGTTGACTGAATGTTGCCCCCTATAAAAGCAAGAAAAACATCTGGTCACATCTGGTCACATCTGAACATTTCAACGGAAACACGGAAGTGTATTAGTGCACAACAGCATGGACCCACACACTGATTTTTTCTCTCTCTCTCTCTCTCTCTCTCTCTCTCTCTGTCTCTCTGTCATTCAAACTCACACATAATAGTCCATTACATTTGTTTATTGTACAAATTTAGTTGCGGCCACTAAAAAACTTTGAGGAAGAGGAGGAGGAAGAGGAATATGGCGGCTGTTTGCAGCTGTAGGTAAGTGACGTGAGAGCTGGACATGCAGATGCAGTTTGATATGCTGTGATTTTGTGATTGCTCAAAGTTCAGCAAAAGTTTGATCAAATGTTTATTTTGTGTCTGAGTGGACTAATTTATGTGTGGGATTTGATACATAGATTGGAGGAAGGGAATTCATTGAAATAATTTGAATATTTGAACAGTATTTTCTGAATTGTCAAATTTTTTACACTTTGTTAAGTCAAGTCAATTTTATTTATATAGCATATGAAACCTTGTATTCTTAGACCCTGGTTGTGGGAATCTTTCCTTGTTCTTGTTTCAGCTTCAGTTATTGACCAACACCATTAACTGTGAGACGAACTTAGGTTTGGATACAAGTGATGTGAATGTGATAATAGCTACATAAACACATTTGCTGTGGTTATTATTATTGGCATCATATCACTGTATTGACAAAACATGCAGATACTGTATATGGTTTTAAGGGTTTATTTTATCTGCGTGTGTCTGACCCCTATTCAAGCTGCACATTAAAGGAAATTAAAGAACAATTTTAACTGCTACTGGACATCACATTATAGCAGTTGTAAGTTTGGACTGTTAGAATCAGCACAGCACTGCCCTGATCATCCTTTTATAGTGGAAGAAAGTATTATAATATTAACCAAACTGAGCTATATTCATATTTGTTTTTTAATGAAAACCAGTTACAGAATATGTTTAAAACAGCTCTTTTCTAAATGCTGTCTATAACAGCTTCCTCCCTGATCTTAGCTCTTTACTTTGACCTCTCAACTGAGAGAATAAAAGTAGCTAAAACACAATATTGGGCCAGAAAACTTTGAAAACACCTGACATAAACAGTTCTGCAAACTGTTTCACATTTGTATGTGTCTGGAGTAAAAATATACATATTTGCCTTGAAATGTGTCTTTAAAAGTCTACAAAAAGTATTTTTCTTTGTGTGTATTGACATGTTGATACCCAAATTGAATAGAAAAAAACTTGAAGCAGAAGCAGAATACTCTAAAATTTCTGCTGTACATCATCAGTATTACATATGTTTGGGCACTGCCCTGATCATCTGCACGGACCCTGTACAGAAGAGCCAACGTGCTGGGAAAAGAAAGTAGAGTTGATACATAAATTCATTTTTATCACTTACTTCATTTAATAGGTATAAGTATAAAATTAAGACTTTAAATTTGACTGAACATTGTGAATTCAACTGCCTATAAATAGCTTTTTCAGTGATCTTGACGAGGAGTTTGTTGAATTTAGTCCTGGTGAAATACACACACACACACACACACACACACACACACTGAACTTTGGTTGGTAAGAATCTAAAACAGCTTAAATTTGTAGTTTGTGGAAATAAACTAAAATTTGCTATGATTTAAAGTTGAAAATATGTTGTTAAATGTTGAAAAGATAGAAACACTGCAGACTGTATTATTTGCGTATTAGTCAATTAACTGTAAAATATAATCTAATAAAGCCCTAAAGTTCAACTAATAGAAAAATATAATTTAATCAACACAATCTAGTGAAAATATTTTCAGTCATACTTGAGCATCTGTAATAGTCCGTTTTAAATTCAACATTGTTACTATCATGTGAAAACTCCAGCACTAAACTAAACCCTAACCCTACTGTTGTGATTTCCATCAGTTGCTGGTTTAAAAACTCCTCTTTAGGTTGAGAAACTTAAAATGCACCCCAATGTCAAGCTGGAAAAAAAGACATGTTGTAGTTACTAGAATTTCCTCTGAAAGTGACTCAACTCAACACAACATGTGCTGCTCTTACAGTGAAATATCTGAATGCTGTTCATATGGTTGCTCTTTTCCTTCCTCACTCCTACTCAGATCCACTGTTTTCTATAGATGCAAATTTGATGAAAATATGAGAAGGTAAATGAAAAGGATTGAGGTAAAGAAAGCAACAGCAAAATTATGATGAGCAGGACAGGTTAAAATACCCTCATATCAACAGTTGAGCTCGCTGTATACTGAAGTTGGTAAAAATGTACAAGTGACCTTAGAAATGTGTCTTAAAAAGGTGAAAAGTCTGCAAACCTTCCTTTTTAGGTGTGTCCCAATGAGCAGAAACACACACACACACACACACACACACACACACACACACACACACACACACACACACCTGTCATAATTTAACTTCCAGTGTCAGTGAACACACAATATTTTCAAAAATGGTAAAGTGTATTTGAATGCAGTGTGTATATTATATTATCCCATCTGTAATTAGGGTGCATTCCTTCAAGACAATGTTAAATCTTAATTTAAGTCACTATTTTCACATTTACAGAGAAAACAAACACTCTAAATAGTCAAAATGAATGAACAATGAATAACTTAAATAATGTGTTTAAAAACAGTGAAACTATTGAATCCTTTGTCCCTGTGTTAGTTGTTGATTTATCTTTTGTTACATGCTAAATATGAGTCAAAAATCATTTTTTAAAGTATTTTATATGAAAATCCCTCTCTCAGGTTTTATATGATAGGGCTGTTAATTGGATAAATGTATCCGATCAAATGTGATTTGGGATGACTAGCTAACCCCGACCCTCATATAAAACCACACTTGACTGTGCTGAAAGAGCCGCTACTGTGGATAGCTAGCAGAGCAATATTCATACTAAGAGGTGTGTGTTTGATTTAAAGCTGCAATCTAACAACGCAGGTAAGGAAGGAACTATGTTATTGCGCTATAATAGCAATGACTACTTTTTGTTTGTAATTCCTTTCGTAATAAAATCACGTATGCTGTTTTACTTGGAAATACGTCACAATACTGAAGCTTGTGATGCTCTAATGTTTCACTGTGACTTATTAAGACTAAAGACTGTCCAAATCTTCTCTTCAAAGCCTTTTTTGTTAAATAACAGACCATTTTAGTGGTAAAGGCGTTTTTTAAAGTAACTAAAGTGGATTACTGGGCACTTAAAATCACCATTCTTTCTCTAAAATAAGTGATGAAACAGTGGGTGTTTGGTTTTAGAAGTGGGGGGGACACAATAAATTGGTGTGGTAAATAAAAATACTGACTGAAAAAAAATTCAGGCCTGAATTGTGTCATTCCCTACAGGCAACAGCCCCAACAACCTGTACCAAAAAGATAGGGCAGATAGGTTTATGTCACCTTAGAGGCAAAATTAGTCTAAAAAACTAGCTCCTGCTCCTTAAGTGTATTGTTTTCTGCACAAGGGAATAACTAAATGCCACTCAGATGAGTGTATCAACATCAACTCTTCAGATCACACTGTTTAGAGATACTAAGAAGATGAAGAACTAAGAAAATCAACCTGACACAATCAAAATTTCCACATCTAGCAGTTATAAAGAATCCTATACTCTCCTACTACTAATGTGATTGTTCTGGCCATAAATAAAGCAGTAAGAAATACTGATATTTGTTGAAGTTTGCAATTTTGGGATGTTGTCAGTAATGCATTGAAACTGCAAAGTTTGACTAGTAATGTAGTACAAACATTTTAGTTGTTTCTTTACTGCTAAAACATGGGATAAAATGAGGAGTTTTGTGTACTAGTCTAACTACCATAACAGTACACTTTTGAGAATACATACTATGGAAATTAACATTATTTCAACATGAATTTCCTTAGGTTTAATAAGCCATGTGTTTGCTTATATTTCCTGGTTTGATTTTCTGACATCATTAGCAGTAAGGGTTAAACCTTTAGATAGGTGGAGCACATGAACGTACTTTAAATCACATACGAACAGTTTCAACATTCTGAAAATTTCTCCTCGTTTTTTTTCTGTTGTTCTGTTGTTGCTGTTCTTAAAAAGATCATAACTACCACTGTGATGTTTTTATACATCAGCTCTTCCATACAGAAATGGAAATGAGCATGTTTCATTAAATAACCTACAGTCTAAATTTTAATCAGAACAAGACTCCATCAATCAGTAATCTATACTTGATAAAAAGGTGTGTGATAAAAAGTGTCTAACAGCAGCTAACTGATTTTTGTCTTTTAAGGTTAATTATTAATTTGGTTTTGGATAAAATGCCTGATATGAGCTTATTCCAAGTGAACAAGTTATGTGTCAGTATAAATCAGCTAATGAATGTGATTATGCTGTAGGATTATTTTTATGAATGAAGTATAAATAAAATGATAAATAATAATACAAAAGTTTTCAAGCATTTGTGGGCTTTCATCTGACTTGGTCTGTCACGTAAGATTATTCTGTTAATGGGTTTTATTTTATTTTGTACTTATATATTTGGGTGTATTTGGGTGTTTTTTAGTTTTTTAAATCTCTTTAAATAAAGTGTAAAGTAAAAACTTAAAATAATACAATTAGAATAAATACAATAGCTATGTATTTATATGTGCTTTGAGTAGTTTTCAATTGTCATTTAGTATTAGTATTAAGTATTAGTATTAAGTATTACAGAAGGAAACAGACATCCTGACTTTCAGTTTCTTTCTGAAATTAAAAACATTCACCGGTGTGATTATGCATCTGCTTTATGCAACTCCTTTATTTGTGTTTCACTTAAAATACATTATGCTGCTGCAACAATTTCCATCAAATCTGAGTTATTTCTTCTTGTTGATCATGAAAATGTTATTTTTCACAGAATGAAGCCTTTTTAAAACAGGTTCACATGAATTTATCTCCAAAGAAAATCGAAAGCTAAAAAAAAACTGTAGAGCTTATTTAGAAAGAAAAAGCTGAAAAATGTTGTGAGGAAGATGTTGTTTCGGGGAGTTAATGGTTCATAAAACATGGCAGTGTAACTTTTGTTAGTTTTGTTTTTTTGACTTATGATGACGGATTCATGATGGCATTTTCTCTGCAGAAGATTTTTATATAAGAAAAGTTTATTTATTTTTGTCTGCGTTCATGTAAACATGATTTATTTAAAAATGGAAGTGGAGAAAGTTTGAACAAGATTGTGATTAAGCAGGTACAGTCCGTGTGTGTGTGTGTGTGTGTGTGTGTGTGTGTCTGTCAGACAGTAAAGAGATCTCAAAGAGAAAGTGTGAGTGTGAATCAGTAAGTGTCGGCATGAGTGCGTCAGCATACGAGTGAGAATTTACTTGTGAAATTGTGTATTTCTGACATATGCAAGTGTGTGAACTTGTGTCTGTGTGTGTTTGTATGCGCAAGTCCATTAGCTGTAAAGACAAAATATGTAATAGAGTTTGTAATAACTTTCAATTCAACTCGTTCATGAAAGGCTCTTGTTAAAATAAATAAATAAATAAATAAAAAGAGAACAAAGATAAATTAACATTGTTTTAGTTTTACTTTATAGTTTGACTTGACTAAATTAAAAAGTAAACTAAAACAACTTAATTAGAAGTTATTTTGTCCCATCAGCAGTTTTCTCGAACTTGAAGAAATATTTGTAAACTGAAGAAACTATTTTTAGTCCCATTCTGTCCATGCATGCATGTTAGTCCGTCTGTGTGTGTGTTTCCATGTGAGCCTTCTGTTGATATTTTGACCAACAACGTCAGACAAATATCCCAGGAAATACACTTAACCATCTGAAGTGTGTGCGTGCACAATTACAAAAAGAAAGGAAAGGATGTGACGTATTGTCTATTTATATTTGCGTCTGTGTGTGTGTGTGTGTGTGTGAATTAAACGGACTGTATGCTGTGATGCTTCATTCACCTACGTCTATGGAGCCACAGAGGCAGCTTCACAGCACTGATGACGTCCGGACATGCACTGCTGTGTGTGTTTTTGTCTCTGATTGTGTGTATTTTTTTGTGCTTGCGTGTGTCTTTCCTACGTAAGGGGCCACAAAGTTACCCCTTACCTTCCTTTCTCACTTTCCTGAATCATTTTCCAACACCACCTATGGGACTAGCCGACTGCTTTCTTTTGAGTCATGCACTCAAAAGAAAACATACAATATAAATGGTGTGTGTGTGTCTGTGTGAGTTTGCATGTGTGTTGGTTAGGGAAGTTAAATGAGAGATTCAAACTCAGATATACTGCACAAAAAAGTAGATGCTGCCTTAATCAGGAGGGTAGAGTCTGCTACAGGACATCCTGGCAAGGAACAGAAACCTCCGATCCAAACTGACATGGCATTTTGCCCTCTGGTAGCACAAACATACACACACCCACTGCACCACACTTCTGTCCGGATATGTGCCTCCACCAAGCCACACCGCTTCATATTTTGTTTGAAAATAGCAGACAAATCTGTTTTCACACTTAGCTTCAAAATATTGACTTTTGTTTGAAAAAATAACATGACAAATAAGAATAACCTGCTGAATCTGAATCAGCATTTACAGTTTTTAAAGATGTTGCAGCATACATAACACATGTCGCATTTGTTTTTATATCCTCATGTAACCACCACAAAGATTTAAAACTATTAAGATAACGGTATTCAGTGCTGCTGAATATCCATAGTTAATATCATTTAAAGAAATCTGTCAGGAATATTCTCTTCTTATTATATATCTGTCTTTAGAACTCTATGTGAACACTTCTGATTATCTAACAAGACATAATATCATTTTATCTTCTATGGGAGACTCTCATGCTTCTGTGATGAGTAACAATTTACAGCAAAAAGATTTTCCCACAACCAGTGTCTCCACTCACTTTATTTTTTTATAGATGAGGGAATACGGGAATATCCAATCAGCAAGGAAAACATTCTCTGATTTTCTGTCGTACATGTAGCACCAATGTCATACCTGCTGTTGTCTTAAAACCACTGGTCCTCGAACCACCAAGGTTTGTCTACAATTCAGTGGTATGGCTTTGCATGCACAGTCCAATGTGAAAAAAAAACAAAAAACAAACAAACATGGAAAATGAAATTAAAATGTAACAATTATTTTGCAATTTTGGTGAGATTGAACAACTCAGTTGTAACAACTCAAGTAATACAATTAAAGTAGTAAAAGATCACATTTGAACATGTGGTTGGAGGAAGTGTTGTAGTGCTCGAGACCGGTCTTGGTCTTAGTCTTGGTCTCTGGACCATTTTATGATGGTCCTTGGACTTGTCTCGGACTCGACCGCATTTGTACTCGGCCTTGTCTCTGTCTCGGATATTTTATTTCAAGACCAGCCAAGACCACTGTCTGATTTATTTGTTAATATCCTAAAAATGTGATTGGATGTAAAACATAGTGCTTCAAATAAAACTAATAACTCCGTTACCGTTAACGACTGTCACCCCTCCCTGCAATGGTAAGTAAAAGGAAGGAGTGTTGAATAAAGATGCTTACACTTATTTTAGATCTTACAGTTTGTATGTGGGTGTTTTAATGGGAATGTGGATCTTTCAGATCAATTTGAGAAGTACCTATGTTACGTTCCACATTTTCTTGTGTGTCATGCAATGTAGGGAACTGGTCTTGGTCTTGACTCGGCCTCACCCTCCCTCGGTCTTGGTCTCGACTTGGTCTCAGCTCCTAAAAGTCTTGGTCTTGATAAACTCTGGTCTTGGTTTTGACTTGGTCTCGGTATGGGCGGTCTTGACTACAACACTAGTTGGAGGTGGTGAAACATTTTACATATCTACTTGTTTTCCATCAGTGTGACAAGATGATAGAATGTATTGTTTATCTGGGCAGAAATAATTTACTCTGGGAGTAAATTAAGCTAAGTCACCTGCTAAGTGGATGTTGAACTTTGAGTTCTGACTGGTTAAACCTCTACAGGGTTGGGTACATTATGTTGGTCATCAAACCAAAATGAACTGAGATTGGTTCTATCAACCACAAGCTCAACCTGCATCAGTAGCACAAAGAACCAACTCACTATTCTAAGAAATTAAATTTTGTATTCATTTGTAATCGTTCATTTCCAAAAGTAAAAACTGCCAAATGGTGTTAAATAACTTTCTTTGAACACAGTGGTGGTTAGAATTTTTAAAAAGAGGGACTGGAGGGTGTGCTCCAATTATTGGAGTAGCACACTGTCACACTGCTTAGCCTCCCTGGGAAAGCTTATTCAAAGGTGCTGGAAAGGAGGCTCTAACCAACTTTAGAACCTCAGATCCATGAGGAGCAATGTGGACTCCATCCTGGTCGCAGAACATTGGACCAGCTCTATCCTCTCATAGGGTTGTAGGGTGGGGCCGTCATGCAAGTTTCCTCATCCAGTCTCTGTGGTTTAAATTTGCAAAGTGAGACACAGGGGGAAAAAAAGGATTTGGACCCAAATGCAGGACACTCAGGCAGGTACAGTTTAAGGTGTTTATTTGCTGGGTGAGAATAAATTTACAATGTGTCACAATTCTGCCTGTCTGCCCGATCTTGGTTTGTTACCTCTGCCTGTTTTGTAATTTATTTGATTAGTATCATTTCGCTTTGGTCTGTTCTGTTTTAGTTATCCTAGTTATTCTGTTTTAGTTATCCTGTCTGTGGTTTCTCTATCTGCATGCTTGTCTTTGTCTGTCTGTGCTGGTCATTAATCCTGGTATGTCACTCAATTGTCTGTGTCTTTGTGGAGTTTCCCTGTGTTATTTAGTTATTTGCTTTATCCATTCTGTGTTGTGAGTCCAGTTCCTGTTTGACATCTTGTGTACGGTCCGCCTGTTTGCTGTTCTACTTTAGTCTTGACTGGTGTTTGATTCTTGCTTTGTTCTTGCATGCTCGGTTTTGATTGGCCTCTGCCTATTTTGTTATTTGAGTTTGGCCTGTCAGTGTTCTGTCTGTTCCACCTGTTAATCACTCTGCTTGCCTGTGTGTCTGTGTCTGATTGCCTGTCACCTGTTGTGGTGCCGCCCTGCTCGTTACCTGCAGTTTAAATGTTTGCTTGTTCCTTCAGTCTTTGTCCAGTCGCCATCATATGTTGAATCTGTTGCCTGTTCTGGCTTATCTGCTCTGTTTGGGACTCTGCCAGCCATGACTGGGTTTATCGTGAGCTTTTGACTTCTGTTATAAATGAATTTGCAAACTGATGTTAAACCTGTTTTGGGTCCTGCATTTGGGTCCTCAACCTGCTTTTGCCTCTGCACTTGGCACAATCCTGACACAATGATAGTGAGGCAGGTGGTCCAAAAGGCAACAAACCAAAATCTAAAAGCAATGCAATAATCCAGGCATGGGAGACAGGACAAAACCAAAATCCAAAAATCAAAGTAATCTAACACACAGGCACATAAGACAAGCAGAGATGCTAGATAAAGAACAAAGACAATGTGACAAATGACAAAGAACACACTGACAATATATATACACAAGAGAGTTGATTAAAAAGGCACAGGTGAAACTAATCAGGGTGGAGCAAACAGTCAGGAAAAACGCAAGAGCAGGGAAATGAAGTAAATGAGAACAAGAGGAGAGGTATAGGTAGCAAAGTAAAACAGGACAAATTAATTAAATCAAAGACAGAAAACACAGTGAATTAGAAAACACAGACAGGAACAGCAAGAGTTTAACAAAATAAAACAGGAAACAAAAACATCAAACACAAAATCATAATATTTTTTGTGGACTTGTAGAAGGCTTACCACTACTTCCCCTGGGTGGCCCAGTAGGGGTGTACTGAGGGAGTATAGGTTACCAGAGCCGTTGCTATGAATCATCAGGACCTCATATAACTGGAGTGAGAGTTTGTATTCTCTGCAGGAAGTCAGATATGTTTTCAGTGGGTATTTGGCTTTGCAAGGTTGGTCCCTTGTCACCAATTCTGATTTTCATGGACAGGATCCTAAGGCACTTTGCAGGTGATGTGGTTGTGTTGGCTTCATCACACAGTGATCTTCAGCACGCATTGGGGCTGTTTGCAGCTAAGTGTGAAGTTATGCGGGCGTTGTACAGGACTTATTTGAAGACTTAAGTCAAAGCTTTTGATTTACCAAACGCCGCTCCTTCACATCAAATTGTGACAGTTGAGGTGGTTTGGTATCTAATCACTTGGGAGTTTTTTGGGCACGTACAACTGGCAGGATCTCTCAAGAGTGTTTTGGGGGTTTAACCGGGTGTTAAACAAAGCACCCTGGAGAGATTGTATAACTGATCTGGCTTGGAAATGCCTTGGGATCACCAAGGAGGAGCTGGAAAACATTGCTGGGGAGAAAGATGTCTCGACTTCCTTACTCAGCCTGCTGCCACTGTGACCTGGCCCCAGATATATGGCAGTAAATGGATAGACAGATGCTTCAATAAATGATAATCTTACGACATATTTACGTTACGAATTTATGTTTTTGGTATATAACAGGAATCCCAAATTGAAAAAGGGCTGTCAGGTACAAATAACTAAAGTTTTACCATGTCTGTTCAACCCTAAACCATGCTACATCAGTCCCATGAGTGAACAGTGATACATTTCAGGTTACAATGTTATATGAAAGAAAATGTCAAAACATATGTTTGATTTTGATTAGCAAATGAAAATGAAGGCTCGTCACGTGTAGTCGCCCACATCACATGCAAGTATCTAAGAGAGACCTTCCGCAAGGGAAGGTTGGATGTACCTTAATCCTGCAGCATGAAAGGGTGAGGAGGAGAAGTAGATGCACAGGATGGAGAGAAGAAGGAGAAGGGGGTGAGGAAGAAATGAAAGAAGAAAGAGAATGTGCTCAAGGTGGAGAAACAGAATGGGAGAAGCTGAAGTAGGATGAGGTAGAGGAGGAGGAGGAAAACTCATCAGCTGGGTTTCAGTCAGTCAGGATTTCCCCTCTGTCAATCCTCACCTCGGGCCCCTGAGAGGGATGGAGTGAATGAGAGAGGAGGATAAAGACGGAGTGAGGGGGAGAGGCAGAGACAGATGAGAGAGAGATGGAGAGGGGAATCACAAGTAAGACAGAGGCAAAAAGAGACAATAGAAGAGACAATGAGACAGGAGAAGAAACAAGGAGAGCAAAGAAGAAACCAGCAAAAAAGGTACTCAAAAATCCAAGCTGGGTAGGCAGTCATAAAGACAAACGGATCAGATGAGAGTTGCAGTTAGTATTAGTGCATGTTACCAGAGGAGATTATGTATGTTCTTCTAATTTAAATACATAATCCTTACGATTTTCATGAAATCAAACCCCATTTTTCATGTTATTGAGCATTTTCTGCAACAGCCATCCAAAGTATTTAAATTCTATACTTGATAGTGATGGAGCCATTCCCATGCTGGATTACCTATTTCCAAGGGATTTGCAGGAAACTATGGATACTATTTTTATTCATTTATTGTGCTATTTATAAATGCTTTTATTGTAAATCAGCCACAGGAAACAAAGTGTATTTGTCACATGCTAACCGGGATTGTTTGAGAAAGAGCAGCCACAGTGTGCTGATGAAGAGGCAAAGAGCTATCAGCAACAGGCTGCACACCTTCAACTCCTCAGAAAGGTAAACAACTTTCTGCTGTTGCTCTTTTGTTCATTTTTGACTGACGTCTTTTTTTAAAACAATGTGAATTGGTTTGGATGCATTCTACACTGATATAGCTACCTGTTGCTCTGATTTCTGAGAAAGTAGTTGCTAAAGAGTGCTGTAGTATTAAACTGTACTTCCTGTTACCATGGTAACCAAGAGTGTGGCCATATCAATCACGACTGAAATCTCAAAGTATTAGAACTTTAACCGGTTTCCAATTATCAATGATTTTACAAGTCTTTACAGTGTTTCTTTACAACCTATACTCACAGAAAGTGTGAAAAGCCCATTTTCCGCACTGAATTTACATTTTATCATCTAAATACTTATTTATGACAGGTTATATGTTTCTCATTTGCTGAAAGGAGGAACTTGTTTTCTTTGCATGACTTTTTTTCTCAATTTACCACCTGGGTAAACTTGCAGGTTTGAGTTCAGCTCCATGAGGTCTAGCTCTAGCAAGAATTGTTAATGTTTGCCAAATGTTTTTGGACTATCAGACATCATGACAATAGCATATACATACTTTAGGGATACATACATTTAGCCCCAGACGAGAGCCAGCTATGGCTTTATCACTTTGAATTCTTTAAGTGAGCAGCTGAAGATGGATGGTACACTAAAATGATCAGTTCACCCAAATAAAATTATTTTTTATTTATTTATCTAAAGCCATGGAGATTTCATTTTTTCAGGTTTTGACATATCAGTGTTTTTTACCTCCATACACCACAATAAAATGGAGGTAAATGGAATTTTGTTTTTCAAGGTCACATCATTAAAAATTAAGTCCAAAGAACTCAGTGTGAACAATTTTATAGAATATAAAATATCCATCCATCGTCATCCGCTTATCCTGCTTGCAGGGTCGCGGGGGGCTAGAGCCTATCCCAGCTGGCATAGGGCGAAAGGCGGGGTACACCCTGGACAGGTCGCCAGTCCATCGCAGGGCCACACATAG
>JAPMOB010205670.1:0-25094 GCA_029875015.1 Lepomis gibbosus
GGACAATGCACTTGCTTCTTCTATATTTCTTTATTGCATTGCATGTTTTCTGATATAAAACATGTTTTAAATAAGCTGATACTGATTATTGTCCAGAACATTTTTAACAAAAGCTTTCAAAAAGAGATGGATACATTCTGATTCTGACCTGCGTCCCCAGCGTCCCCAGTCTAAGTGACACCTATCTGTCAATATTTTTAAATGTCCCGCCCCATCCAGGCAGTGATTGGTCGATTCACGCCAAGTGACATTGACGAGCTACATTCAGCTCACTTCTGCTTGAAAGGTACCCGAGCTTCTCTTGTCCCTCTCTCCGCCGACGGACAGTTTAGCAGGCAGGCGGAGAGAGGGAACAGGTGAGCGCCACGTTGCGCCCAGAGAACCTGATATGGAGAGGGCAACCCACCTCCTCACTAGCTGTGTGAGCCAGGGGTGCGTTCAGATTACACAGTTTAGTAACGTAGTAACATAGTAACGCACCGCATTTAACATCCAGTAACGTTAACGGCGCTGAAACGATGGGAAAAGTAATTAATTAGATTACTCCGTTACTGAAAAAAATAACGCCGTTATACTTAAACGCCGAACTCCCAACACTGGAAATACAAGGTATTGGTCACAGAGGTTAGTGCTTGCTGTGATTGTTCATCAAAAACATCTGAAACAGTCATTTTCAGAATGTTTTGGTTGACTTAAAAACACATAAGTTTCATCTTTGTTGTATTTCTGACAAAGTAGGTGCTCAAGGAGTATTTGTGCAGGATTTGTTTATTTAGAGAGTAATAAGGACAGCTGAACACATGCATTATACATGCATTATACATGCATTACTTATAATAAAAAACTACCAAGTTGCCAACTTTGCTAACAGGTCCAGCGTGACAACACAAGACAATATAGCAATATACCTTAGCAGCCTCTGCTATATTCATGCTAAGAACAGCAAGCTAGCTTCTTCCAAAGAATTGAGATTGTGCATTCCATACTTACTGCTTCTTCTTATAGCTTATTTGCTGAAGAGTTTTGTTGAAGTGTTGCCAGTGCATTACACTATTCTCGCGATAAAAGTCATGCCTGGGATTCACACCTACATAGTGCCAGACAAAGGTTGGAGTGGCAATGATAGTGACATCATTCACCATGATTATATGTCAGTGTACCATAAAAATTATTTTCAAACTGTTATTTTAAGATAAAAATACTATGTAGTGTTGCTTTATGAATTATAAACTAATAAATAATATAAACTAATTAACACAGAAAACCTGGGGTAGTTACCCGGCACAGAGATACCGGTCTCTGGGTGTATAATGAAGCTGTCATGTTCAGTCTGCTGGGCGCATAGAGGGTGGAAAGTCAGTGGGTGGGGGTTCAGTAGGGGTCCAACAGCACATTTTTGCCCTGATAGGTTAATCTGACCATGACCACTGCAAATACATGTGATGTCCCACCATAAGGCGAATAAATATGCTATAAAGGCTAAAGATAGTTATGTCAATTCGTTTTTAAGTGACAACCAAAAGAATATGAGGGAGAGAAACATTATACAAGACACAACTATAAAGGCTTAATCCACAACCTTAATGCATAATGTAAAATGCACATATTGCCAAGACACAAAACAAAACAACAGGCTAACCTGCTCACATGAAACAACCCTCATACTGTACATATTTTAAACTGCAACAAACCCATACTGTCGATTAATTATGCAATAGCTTTCTGACAGAAACTAGAGAACCTAAATCTGCTTTTTCCTCACAGTCCCAATCATGTCTGCTTGCCAATTTCCCACATGCCTTAGTGACAAGCTTGTGGATGGCGAGCGTGATAATGGATGATTATAATGGTCAAGCGTGGACCGCACATTAGGAATCCGGTCGATTCTCAGTATTGCACACAGGAAGTGCTGCCAGCAATCAATGCTAGTCTAATGTGCAAAAAGGAGTAAGTTGAATGTCAGTGTTGCTAATCAATAACTATTCATTTTCAGCAACCGCATTTCCACAAATAGGACACTTAATATTGTGTGATTGGATAATCACCATGCCCAATTAAGGATGTGTGACACTAAGCGATGGATGGTGGATGGAGAACATCTGCCACAAGGTGCTAATGGAGACACGCACCAGACTCTGATCGACAGTTGGGAGATGGATCTTGATGTCTAGAAACTGTGGGATGCCAGCTAAACCTGCAGGAGTCAGATAATCCTCTCTCTACCTCCACGGCACCGGAGATAATGGATGTCCATCCTCTACAAGAATGCGCTGCTCCAAAGGGAACAAGGACACAACCAATTTACAACCACTACATATGTTTTTTAACCATAAACATTTTCATGGTTTTTAAAATGTTCTCCTATTGCTTTTTAGATAAACAATAGATGCTGTGGTCATCTGCTAAAACCATAATTAATACATTCTTTATTTTCACTCACATAGGAAATATTATATAATTCATACAGTTTCTGCACAGCTGTAGCAGACTCTGGCCACAGAGTCAAAGCTGACTTAAAAACATTTTGGGACCAAAGTAACAGAAGGTTAGTGCAGATTATCTTGTAGTGAGATCGACATCTCAATCTCATTCCCTCCAATCTGGCTGAATCAAGCCTGGTCCCTGCTGATGTCAACGTATTTAATTTTTATGACTCACACACAATGTCCAGAACTGTTTGCCAGCATGGCATCCAAACATATTCGAGTGGCCTTTTATTGTGGCCAGCCTAAGGCACACCTGTGCTATACCCATGCTGCATCATCACACCTGTGAGGTGGATGGATGATCTTGGCAAAGGAGAGTGCTCAATAACAGATTTTGACAGATTTGTGAACAAGATTTGAGAGAAATAGGCCATTTGTGTAGATCTTAGATCATCTCATGCTCGTGTCCCCATTCATCAGCTCATGATGACAAAAACAAAAGTGTTGCGTTTATGTGTATAGTGTGTAGCCCACACTGGCCCAAAGGTAAGACCTGGCTCTTACAATATATGCAGTGAAGCTCTCACACATCATGTTTTGCCAAAAAAAAAAAGATTCTTATCTGATCAAGTCATCTCTACGAGCCATCTTAAAAGCTTCTTCTTAAATGCAGAACAAACTTGATCAACAGCCTCAACAATAATAATGTGAACCATTCTGTGATTAAATGCACAAACCATATATAAAAGGTCACCTCACTAGAATCCTAGAACCTATTGAACTGTTTTTTCTTACTCAGTAATTTACAAAAAAATAAATTAAACTCTGCATCTTTAACTTACCAGTGTACAAGATGTCTGTGAAGGTTCTCAGTCATCCGGGTCATAGTTATCCACCGAAGGTTGAGGTCAAGGGCAACTGGACTTGGTAGAAGAAACTAGAAGACGATTCGTCCCTCATCCAAGAGACTTCTTCAGTTCTGACCTCAACCTTCGTTGGGTTACCAGTGTACAAGACAACTTCAACAACAGGAAACATGCCACTCCCAAAAATGTAATCTGAAGAGACCCATTATAATAATGATTAATGCTAATTAGGGGCAGGAAATAAACAAAACTTTGCACATAGGTCCAATTGTAATCCCAACATCTTCATTTGGGATTGTGGGCTAATAGTCCTGATGGTTGTGCTACAACAACCGTCTAATTCATAACAAATCAGTTGTACGTTCAACCACCAGTTGGTATCAGTTTCTCAACTGACACCAAACATGCTTCACTGCATCTTCAGACTGTCTTCCATAAAGTATCCAGACAGATTTTTGAATTATCACAAATTGAGCCAACAGTGCATCAAAATGTTTTACTGTCATGGTAATGTCATCATAGATAGAAGTATTTTGTATTATGTAAACTATTGCTGTCAATGGAAATAGAGCATCTTTAAACACTGGTTTGTCCTTATGGATCACGAATACACAAATTCTCCAAATGTTTTCATGACAACTTTTGATAACTTGAATTCGTATTTAATATGCCTTTGCATAGTCATAGTGTAAAGCCATGTTGCCCTGTGTAATTCAGAATGAACACCTTTTACCTACTCAGGTATTGTGCTGTGTGGATTAGAGACACATGACTTTAACTAATTTTGATCCAGGCAGACCTGCTGATGGACCCTACTGTCTGGGTCCCTACTCACTGCTGCACAGCAACAATATTTATTTAATATTCTGGTAATCCAACTCCTGGTCATTAACTCTCAACTGTATTGTAATAATTGGATGGTGATGAGGGGCTTTCTTTGACTGTGAGACGCGAAGCACTTTGATGCATCATCCTCTTCCCTTCTGAGAACAGTGTTACAAATAACGTGCTTTAACTCATTTATATACCGTAATTATTCAGTATGAAAGACCCACTGTCATTGTAAACAATATATGTGTTAGCCTAGAATATAAATTCTTTAGATTTATTGACTTTGGGATCACAGAAATTTCATAGGAGATTTGACAGCAGAAGCACGGGTGTAACAAATTACATTAACAATGACTCTATTGCATTCAAGGGCCCCAGTAAAAAAAAATCTAAGTGTTAAGTAGCCATTGTTAACATTATTAATTACACCTGAGCCTTTTCTGAAGGTGACTTAATTTATCAAACAAAAGGGCCAGTAAGCTTAAAAGGGACACACTCTGGTTAAGGATTGCCTCTGTGTGTCTATTTGTCTTTATTTGAGAATTTCAATTCGGGGATTTAAAACTGACCAGCTGAAAATGTGATTCAGCATAAGGAAAAGTCACTAAAATACATTATTAAAATAAATTATGCTTTTATGTATGTACTGCATTATTTAAAAAAAAGAAAAACTTGTCTTTAATAAATACTTCTTCACATATCACATGGTGAGCCAGATGATTACCAACAGCAGTATCCTAAATTTAAGAGGCCACCTTGTATGTTTAACCGAAGACCCTTGTTAGTCTAGAGGGACTCTAATAAACCTTTATGAAGCCAGATTCATGCAAAAACAGACCCAATCAGCAAAGGTTTGATTTCATTTAGTCTAATCAGCTATTTTAATCCAGAGCTAGTCTAAATCATATTCAGTCAACTGGAGCAAAGGCTCATGTTGCTTATCCTTGCTTTGGCTCACCCACCTGTGTAGTGCCCAAAAGTGCAAAAGATGAGATCATTCATTCTTAGTAGAGCAGCCCTCTGATATATCAGGACACTGAGAAACAGATAAGACACACTAGAAAACGGTGCAACTAATGGTGGCATAACACTGATTTTTATTACCAAACCTTGTTGGACTTCAACTATCAATAAATTTTCATCTTACTTTTAATTATATAAAACACAAATCTTTGACATTGAATTTGAACTTTCTGAAGCATTGCTCACAGGATGCACAGATATTTTTCCATTCATTTACTGGCAGAAATGTGAAATGTAATGAAACCTCATCTTCAGTGTATAATGATTTGGGAGGCTACATTCTGGAGATACATAATAAAAGGGAATGTCAAGGCTGCTTTCTACAGTATTATTCAAAGAGCAATAGGACAGATAATATGCACTTTCAACATGAGTCTTAATTGAGAATTTAATTGCTCAAAGACCGCCCACAACATTATCTTTGACTTTATTTCACTTTGACTTCACAAAGTGTTTCTGAATAGCAATGAAATCCGTTTCAGGCAAAATGTTGAGGTCAGTGAAGCGGTTCCACTGGATTGTGTTGCCAAAGGATACACATTTCAACAACAAATATACAGTTCTGACAGAAAATTTTCTGGTGGCATATTTCTTTTTTAAACTCAACCTAAAATGTGTCAGAGCATGAGCCTCTTGTGTTTGATAGAACAATTACTGGTGAGTAAATGTTCATCTGTCTTTGGCAGCAAACAAGCTGAGACCATTAAACAGCTTGCAAAGGCTGACCCTGTTAACAGGGTTTCACTGCATATAAAAGCACCCAGAGCATTTGTTTTATTACTGTGCTTTTTTCCTTGTATGGCTTTGCCAAAGGTGCACACATGTAGACTAATACTGCATTCTGTAATTCAGGTCTTTAGGAAAATACAGATATGCTATTCCCAAAATGTTTTAAGTCTCTCTCATTGTTAGGCACAGCCTCAACCCTTCAAAGTTAATTGAAAAGGAATAAAGAAAACCTATTGCAGTAACCACAAAAACACTGCCCGTGTATGCAAACTGTTCCAGTTTTGGCATGTGTGCCTCTTACTCTACAATCATTCATTGGAGGCATTCAATTGAAAATATGAAATTTGGCTTGAGATGGAAAACATTTTCTCCTGCTCCAAGAAGACACATAAAAGCGAGTTAAACTGTTTGCTTTAATAAGGCTCTTACTCTGCTGGGCTGCTCAGCTCCAGCATCTACTGCTTCCTCTATGTCTTGTTTGTGTGGTGCAGGTGAAAATATTGTGCACTATTAGAAAACCTACAATTACTCTTCATCAAAACTGCAACTGCAGAAAAATTTACACTTCCTCTTTTTACAGTCCCATTGCTTCTCATCAGGCCAACATGCATTGACTACTATAAACAGAATATATCCCATTACATCACTGGCCATTAAATCTTCTTTGGCAAGTTATCCAAAACCTCAAGTCGCATAATGACTAAACATCTTTTACAAATTACTTTTCATACAAGCACCCAGTCCATAAGGAGGCTGTAATTTAAACTAGATCTTTTCGGAGTACTTTTCATTATCACCTTCTGTACCACCCTCTGTTGTGCATTTCAGTAGCAAAAGATTATTAGTGTAAATGCAAACCAATTCCACAAGTTGAAGTGTCACTGAAGTAATCCTGTGAGGATTTTATGTTTGCCACATGGAATAGCAGCTTCTACAGATATATTTATTTCTGTGGCTTTGAGCAAAGGTAGAGTAGATGTGTGACAGGAAAGGAGTTTTTCACACACGGTTTAATACGTTTTTAGTTCAAAGGAACCTACTGTTGTTTATACTGAATTGTCTTTGTAACAGCAAACTGGATTATAGAGTTAAATAGTGCAGGGTGTTTTACTTCAGCACGACCTCTGTGTTCACCAGCATGTTCTACAAAAGCATGACCCCTTTGATGTAATCTGGATCAAACAGAAAGTCAGTCACTTAAGATTTGGCAGACGCTGTAATTTTTTTCCCATCTTGTAATCTCTGCTGTGTTAACAAATACTATGTTTTGATTTGCTTTCCGGCGCGGCCAAAATATACAGCATCTATGTTCACAGGGTACAAGTCAATCGACTGGTCATGACATTGCTGTTCACACTAAAGCCATTGGTTTTGTCCATTGACTTTTCAAATAAAGTTTATTCAAACAAGAAAACTGCATCCTCAAAACGTTGACAAGAAAGAGAAAGTCAGCGTTACCCTTGTGCAATTCTACTATGAAAAATGCAGGTTCTAAAATCCTTGCAGCGTTCCCTCGACACTGGGTCACAAGTCATTCCTCCATTAAGGTCATGGTTAATCTGGTCTGTCTGCTACCTGTGTGCATAACAGGTGAGGATATTTTACTGACTCTTGCTCCTATTAGGAAATGCATTTTGACACTCCTGTACAATTAGCATAGTGCTAAGAGCTATTATTATGTTTTCAGAGCACTGGGTGAGTTTGAATGAAAGCATCTATAAAGAAGATGCATCTATACTCGAGCGAAATTGTAATACAACTGCTGATATTCAAGACACTTGGTGTAGCAGCAGGCACTAGCTTTGGAGAATTCCTAACAAATCTAAAACAAAAAAGATTTTTTTATTAAGCGACTACCAGTAAAAAGCCAATACCTTAGCCCCCAGCTGCAGTAGTGCATGGATCATGCGTAAAATTCATCCAACCAGAGGGAACAATCACCAAATGTTCACAGCGCGCCAGTCATAATAGTGAAACAACCCATCGTAGATATCGGAGAGAGAATGGGGCATTGGGTGTACAGGGCCAGGGACAGGAGATCATGGAGCAACCGAGCACGGTGCAGACGGTCGGTGATTGTTCCCTCTGGATGATGCACGATCTACTGGCATTTCCTCGGGACGCACTGAATAGAACAAAGGTTTTTACGCAGTGGCTGCTTTCCTTCCTGACTCTCCATGGCGGAAACCATTAAAACACAAAAAACCCTCATTTAAATACTGCCACGTCCAAAAACCAGTTAGTAAAAGCTGGCCCCATGTGTATAAAAAGGTATTAGTTGCCTGATAAAAATAAATGCATAAAATAAATACTACTTACATTTACCATTACTAAAAAACAAATCACAAACACTAGGCTTTGTGTGTGTGTGTGTGTGTGTGTGTGTGTGTGTGTGTGTGTGTGTGTGGTATGTTAAGTGATTGTGATTTGAGAGATATGAGAGCATTTGAGTGCTGCACACAGTGTTGTGACATTTAATCACTCTGACGTGGAAAATGAGTAATTGTGGGTCTTGAGGAGGAAAACCCAGTGAAAAAAATGCTACTCCCACAGGGGGATCACAAATCACTGACACATATCAGCTCTCTGTTATCTGACTGATATGATTGTGTGGTTGCAAAACTGTTGACACTGGGACACTTTCTGTTCCAGATGGTTATCGCTGTTAAATGCTCAGTCTTGTTCTCAGTCTCTGCAGCTCAAAAAGCTGCATTTTCTTCCTTCACATAGTATTTGTCTTGTTTCTGAGGTGTGTAGTTTGGAGAAAGAGATTTTGCACAAATATTAGGGGAGCCATTCTTTGCCAAAGGGGCAACAATCCCTCTACATTATTATTTACATTTGCTTACATTAACAGCAATCTCCTCTAAATTTAAATGTATGCAGTTGAAAACTCCAAATGAGAGCATGTAGATGGGGTCAAGAGGTCAGTACTGTTTGATTAATTACAAGAATAAAAAGGACATCTGGTGCCAAGTCAAGTAGCTGCCTCCCCCTCCTGAGATCTTTGTGCACCACACAGAGTTTAAAGCGATTGAAATCGTAAAGAGCAAAACCTTGCCAGTACTAATTTTGTGGGTGAAAACATCTCTTCAGAGAGAGAGGGGTCAAAAGAAACTGGCAAGAGTCATTCAAGCCATCAGAAAGGACACAAGCACGTGATTAAAAGTGCAGCAAAACATCGAGATGTAGGAGGACGATTTAGTGCCACATCTTGTTGAACCTTGAAAATGTGTAGGTTGCAGTACCAAAGGACCCCTACAAGGTTCCACTGCTTTCATCTAATGAGAATGAAATGAGGCTACAGAGGACAAGCTATGTTCACCAAAGCTACATAATTCAACATATTCAAAACCCGTGATTTCTGTTGCAACATATCGCTGTAGGGTGAATATTTTTGTTGTAAATAGTATCCTGGATCTATCCAGTTTGTGTCAAAGGAACGAATGAGTGATGGTGGTGTAGTTCTGAAAGTAGTATTTCTTGGCACACATCGGGCCCCTGAGCATCATTTAAATGCCACACCATTCTCAGCTGCTGACCAGGAGCATCCCTTCATGGGCACAGTCTAGCCTTTTTCAAAAGGATTCTTCCAACAAGATAATAGACCATGTTACAAAGTACTCATTATCTCTAGAAGCTTCCAAGAAAATTGCAATGACTTCAGTCTTCTCTACCAGCCTTCACAGTCACCAGAGTTCAACCCAACAGAGCACCTTTGAGATGAGCTGCAATGGGAGGTTTGCAGCATGAAAGCATTGCCTGAACCAACATTCCTAAAAAAAACTACTTTAAAGCCAGTAGAATAAGAAGGTAGAATAAGTTGGTGTGAGGCTCTCACATATTCTTAATGCTCTCTGTTCTTATGTTAAATCAAAAAAAAATAAAATTTCACTGCCATCTATTATAATTTTTTAAAAAGGGCAGCACGGTGGTGCAGTGGTTAGGAACTATACTATACACTGGAACTATAGCTGAACTGCTGAAAGTTAAGTAAATGTTACTTACATTGTAAGATTTTTTATTTTGGGATATTTTTGCTTTAGCCAGAATATGTTTCATCTTCAGCAAACAGGCCATTAGTTGAAAGGTGAAATAGAAGCAACAACTAATACCTGAAACATTTGACCGATATGTTTTTTATGGTCTCTCTTGCTCAAAGAACAGATCACCTGTTCAAAACAGAAGACAATGGAGACTTTTACAAAGCATCCTGCACGCCATGGAAATCTGTTTATTATTCCAATACACTGATTCAGACCTGGAACATGGCAATCAAAAGCAGATTATTTAAGTTGTAGGAATCTGTATGCATTTATTTGAAGGCAAATAAGGGTCTATTGAGAAACCATGATTGATTGTATTGATAATATAACTGCTGCTGTGCATTAAATCACAACCACAATTTAAAAATGTAACATCATCAAACCGGTCCTTTTCATTTGTGACCATGACAAACATCAAGCTGCTGCAGCAACGTTTCCTGCATGTGTCTCAGCCCTTTCCATTATTTCTCATCCATTATCACTGAAGGTCAACACAGAACATCAGTCTGAGTAGATTCAGACACCTTGTTCCTGTTGGGCGACTCAGATTTTCACCGGTTCACCTGACGTGTTTCTGTCAGCAAGTGTTTATGTGAGAGTGTGTGCCCATGCATGCTTGTGTATAGATGTGGTTGTGGGTGTGCATACTATTGAGAAAGAGTGTGAGCTGAGGGCTTTTGCAGCAGACATACAGTAGATAGGTTTTTCTGCCTGGCAGGGCAGGCAGGCAGAGAGGAGGGATGATGGGAGAGCACCGCGTGAGTATGCCATGGCTGCTGATGCACATCTAAGGATGACCTTGGAGGTCTGAGGATGAAGGCTGAGTGAAATTTTCAGAGGAGATGAAGAGGGAGGACACAAAACCTGCCTGTCATATGTCACTCGACTGACAAGTGGGGTGTGTCATGCAAAGTCCACTTTCATGTCACCACAAGCTGCAGTATACAATTCTGTAAGAAAAAAGGGTCAATTTCAATGGTAATTAATTGCAAATGGGCTGTTTTCAAGAAAAAAAACTACATTTTCTGACCTTGTTGAACATTTTTTTTCACAAGAGAAAAGGCTTTCTACCCACTTTCAAACATAAAATGAAAAAAAAATTTAAAGACAGGCTAACCATGTGGCTTAATCGCAATATCGTCTGACTGTATAGTAGAGGTGCTTGATATTGACAAAAAAATGATATGTAAATATTTTCTGAAATTTTGTTGATAACAACAATTAGCATCCTTCAAAAATGTGTTTGTAAAAGTCATGTAAGCATAGTGTGTGTGTGAACAGGTTCGCTGATGAATTACAGCAGAGCAAAGAGCAACGGTCAGCAATGAGCCCTGAGGTTTGCAGTAATCTTCATTGTAATTTACAGTAGCCAGTGAAGACTGTAGGGCTGACCCCAAATAGTCGAAACTTCAATGCTTAGATGGGCGGAGCATAATTTGACTGTCAATTTCACAGTCCAAGCTTTGCAGTGAAACGAGGATCATGCCATTTTGGCCATATTGGGGGTGCTCAACATCTGATTTTACATAGATCTACCAGTTTTCTCCCAATTAGTTAATATACAGCCTATTACAAGAAACATTTTAATGTTTGATGCTATAAATAAACATGTAAAAAGAAAAAAACTTTCAGTAAATGTTTTTAAAGTGCGTAAATAAATCCAAAATTGTGACCCTAACCCTGGGTCGTCAGTGCGCATGTGTAGGTGTAGCGTGTATGTGTGTAGTGGCAGAAGAGGAACAGTTGCTGAAGAGACGGAGCTCCAGCTTCAGTGGTATTGTGCTGAGTTGTCTGCACCCTGCAGGACTTTCGAATAATTTATCATCGTTGATGAACCACAAAAAGAATATTTTATTGTTTTTAAATAGACCTGCGAGGTAACGTGCATGCAGCTGTCAGCAGCATACCATAACACACATGATTCGACTATCAGTCAACTATAGGCAGGACTTGACGATTCTGATTCAACTATGTAAATCCTTAGTTGGAAACACCCCTAGAAGACTGTAGCTTCTCAAGTCTAAAGTTGAGCTCCTGTGTGTTGCTTGCCAACTGGTGAAGAAAGACTAAAGGGGGTTAGCTCCGAAGTTAGCATTGACTTCTTAAGCCATTAAAGGACATTTTATGTATTTAAAACTGAAGCATTCAAGCAAAAACATAGACTGTAAATAAGAAATGGACGTAGTCATCGTGATGTCACCCGTTGGTTTGTGGACTGCCGTTTTGAAGCCTCGAGTTTGGCTGATAGGGCGCCGCCATGTCAAGTTTTTGCAACCAGGAAGTGCCAGGAAGTGACGATATGGCGGCGCTATTGGCCGTGTGTGGAGCTAGCTAGCTAGCTTAGCTAGGTGCAACTATAACGCACGTTAACTGTCATTTTTACAGTGTTGATAACTTTGTCTAGCGAACAGCAGTCTTAAAACTAAATGTACTCACCACAGAAAGCGAACAGCCAACTTCTAATTAGCATTTTCAACGGCGCTGGTTAAATTTACACAGCGCCGAGGGTACGAGTCGGCTCTAGCCTGATTGACAGGTCGCCATGGTAACGACTTGTCAATCATAGATAATCCCGCCCTGAAACATACTCGATTTAAAATAATGGTCGATTTAAAATAAATGGGACCATAATTTACTAAATGATCATCATTTTGTACTGAAGAAGACTTGAAAGTAGCGACTGAGACCATAAACTCATCAGGAAAGTGTTTAGTGGGGTAATTATTCAGCTGAAAAGTAGGGTCATTTTCCCATTATTTCTAATGGAGCCGGACTTCTTTTTGCAACCAGAAGAGTCCCCTGCTAGATTTTCAATAGAATGCAGCTTTCAGGGACTTCCGCATTAGCTTCATATTGTAGACCGGAAGCTTCCCGCTTGAGTAAAAACAACATAAAAATTATGAAATAAACAGTGTAAGTATTACTGACTTCAAAAAGTTCAAGTATAAGTAAACCATTATATCTGTCGTTATATTAGCCCTGAGTTTTGTTGTAGCTTTGCCTTTAATTTTGTCATCATTTTCAAAGCCAAACCACCTCCATGCAAGTGAGGTCGATCCATGTCCAGCAGTTCAATCTAACAACGTAGATTGCAAGGCTGGTGGAGTTAGTGTTTTATCTCCTAGCGCTGTATGTTCAGTCATTTTTAACTTCAGTCATAAATCTTTCGACAGCTATTGATTGTTCAACTCTATCACACATGTACTGCATGCATGACGCAGTGACTATGCGGACAAGGTGTTTTTGATAGTTTTTTGCAAAGTGAATGACGTAGCCTACTTGATAATGTCTGCTCACACATAGTTAAAACAACAATTAAGATATTATCGTAGACGACACATACCACGCACCTCTATCGGTCAGTCCACTACTGTGGTTCAGACTGTTGTAACTCTCAACTAACTATTGGTTGGATTGTTATGAAATTTCATTCTTAGTGTCACCATGAGGTTGACAGTTTTATGTTTTTAGTGAAATGTCTACAAAAGCTACTGGAAAGGATTTCCAGAAATGGTTAATTTAATCTGTCCTCATCCTATATGCTTTATAAAAGCACAGCTAACGCTAGCTTTGCATTAGATAAATGTTAATAACGAGCCAAATAGAAAGCTGTCTCTTTGGAGCATAGACTTGTCTGTAGTCTTAAAAACTTAGCTGCTGGCTGAGACAAACCAGCCGCTCCTCCTCCCACCGGGTAACGTTACCTACAGCCAGCGAGAGAGGAGTAGCGACTGATACAGACTGAAGTTGTTCTTTCTAAAAGTCACTCACTACTTGTGATGTCAGATAGTTATTGAGTTACTTTGCTGTTGTAAACATTAATGTTGCTGCTCTAGAAACAACATTTAGCTGTATTTAAAATATTAAATTAAAAACAAAAAGGCAGTTGTAAACTTCAACATATGTTTATTTATCGCAAGTGATATGTCATCTCAGTATATGTTATCGCACATTGAATATTTTCCTTATACCGCAGGCCTACCTCATGACCATGGGGAAAGGTCTTACCAAATAACAATCATTAATAATAGTAAAGTATCGATTGTGGTATTGATAAAGAATCAGATCGTTAAGCAGTCTCAATAAGGGTATCAATATCAATAGAAATTAACGATCCCCATCCCTAGTGATAAGACATATACACTCAGGAATGATCCTGACTTGTCATCTAGCTTCACCGTTAATAACCAAATACTTGTAAATGTAAAATACAAAAGTAATGGAATTCCCATCAGCCTCTGCTGTTCTTTGTGCTTATTGCTAATTAGCAAATGTGAGCGTGCTAACATGCAAAACTAAGATGGCGAAGATTGTAAACAGTAAACCTGCTAAACATTTTAGCATTTTAACAATGTCTTTGTGCGCATGTTAGCATTTAGCTCAAAGCACCACTGTGCCTTAGTACAACCTCAAACAGCCTCTAGCATGGCTGCAGACTCTTACAGTTTTGTTTTTTTACTTTAAAGGTTATTATTCTACCTAGCTCACCTGGGAAAAACCAATGAGAAACTTAGAACATCAATTATTACCTAATGAACAATATACATATGGAGCAGCGGGGGGAAGTAAAATGCACGACAGTTAACATCACAATAAGGGGTTAGGGTTACCTCATAGTGATATATCAATTAATTTTTAAGTAAATCATTATAGGAAAGGTATTGTACCATTTTAACATCTAAGCATGAAAGATAAATTGTTGCCAGTCAGTAACCTTGAACGCATCTACTTAGCAGCGCACAGACAACGAGTAAGAGACTAGGAGTAGACAGGTTGGAAGAACGTCAGTGTGGATTGGTTGCTGGGCCATTAGAGAATTAGTCGAAACATTCAGCACCTGCGCTTATTGATAGAGCAGACTTTTGGTAGATGGACTGTTATTCTGACACCAAGCTTATTATTAAAACAGTTCACACGATGTTGTGTGCTTGCCCTTTTCATGGTTCATTAACACAATGAGAAGTCCTTCCACGTGCAAGCCGCAGCTCATTAAGCCAGACATTAAATCATGCATGGTGTGAGAAAATAATTTAAAAACAGGAATGTGCCATTGAAGGTAATAACAACTTACTGTGGTTAAAAAGCTACGTTTTTAAAAAAACCTACAAACACCTGGAAGGGAAATGATAAAGAAAATGCAATGTTTCTATTATCTTACAATAAAAATGTCATTATGTTTACTGTGGCAAATCAAAAAGCAATTGCATTTTATTTTCATCATAACATGGTTTGAGTTAGAGCACGCAATGACGTTCAAAGCACATACAGAAGGTGTGTATTTCATCTGAAACAGAATCCAATCTGAGCTGTGACCATATCTTAATACACAGCAGATATTAATCTGCATGCTTTCATCTGTCTGCTTTGCGGCTTACTTATATGAAAGGGTACAAATTTTCTTACTCATAAACAGGCAGCGACAAAATCTTTTTTGTGTGTGTGTACTTGAACAAGAACATAAAAAAGCCCCGGAGTATTTGGAAAGCAGAAGGCAACCTGTTCATACAGTATGTCTGTGATCTAAATTTGATGTTATCACGGAGTGACATATATGCCTATTATTTTTTGAAAAGGTGTAAATATAGATCCGGGCTGTCCAGGGATCATATGACCTTTGATAGATGACAGAAACCTGCATTAAGGTAATATATTTATCTGTACTTGCCTGTAACAAATAAAGTATTTTAAATGTTAAACCACATCAAGGTGCACAAGGTACGCTTACATTACCTCACCAAATTTTAGTCTTATAAAAACAACTACGTCACTCACATCTATCATTTCCAATAGTTGAAAGCAGGCTGAGTTGAAGAAGGCTGCATGATTATCCATATGAGTTAGATAAGCCCACAGCAAACGGGGGAGGCATTCATGATGAGTCACAAGAGACTGATTACATAAACTAATCCCACAGTGAAGCTAAAACCTCGACAATCTTTGGAAGAGTAGGAGGCAGTGGGGTTAATATGTTTTTCAAGGTAGTTTAGTAATCTAGGGCATGTCAAGGTAAACTAAATCCAACTGAGGAAGCATCAATAACAGAGCACACAACATGTAACATCGCTCATTATCAGATCTACTGATTGATCCGAGGAACAGTTTAAGCCTAATATTGAAGGAGAGATTAATTTAATAGTTCTGATAATGCTGCCAATTTGAGTATATAAGCAGACTTTTGTTATTCTGTATTTCTAAATACAGTTGTTAGGGGTTGAGGTCTGTAGGGTTGACCGTTTGTCTTAAGACATTTGTAACAGCACTTTCTACTACCAAGACTGCAGGTCTTAGTGCAGCCTCTGTTGGATCTGTTTCAGAGCTTACCACCACTAGTTAAGCAGCAGAAGTTACACAGTCAGTAAGGTTAGGAGAAGTTGTACGTTTGGCAAATAACATTTCAAATGTGAGGTCTTTTTCTCCCTCAGGTTTTTCAGCTGGAGATAAATCCATTGGATATAGAGGTTTTATTTCTGCCATCAGAGTTTTGAGAATCCAAACTGTTTGGCTGTGGTATAAAAATGAATGATACATCAATGTATCACAGCATTTGAGCACATATAAGCATTAAGGATTGACGCATTAAAAAGAAAGGAAGTGGTAATGTATTTCATAAATAATAGACCACTCATTTAAATTAGGCCAACCATTTTGCATTAAGCCTATAGGGTGCTTCCTACGCAGGAGATTTCCCAGGGGACCAAGAGCCTTTTGAGGAATCGATCAGAAACTAAACGTGTTTCAACCAGAAGAACCAATGAGTATATTTAGTTCCTAAGGTCCCTGCTCAGTTGTTTGGGTTTTCTGATGATTCAGAAACGGTCAGGCAGAGTTTTCAGGGCTGATTGTACATAAGGTCACAGTAATGAATGCCACCCCCACCATGATAATGGGCAATTTATCAGTCACTTTTTTACCTGCAGTTGTAAAAATGTAATCAAAATACTCTGAGGCGGACCAACTTTTCAGAAAATGCTGAATGAAGACTTCATTTGAAATCATTTGCTCCATAAGCTCTGGACTGCCCTAATGGCAGATGGTGTCTTTCTGGCGATCTCTGGCAACCACCTCATCTGTCTGTCGATGACAGGAGGCACTTTACTAATGCACTCCTGAATGCTTTGTGTTTCACACAGTGTCCTTGACACTCACCCTGACTGTCTACAGTACAGGGTGACGGACCTTGGGTGGACTCTTCCGTAGAATGCGAGGATTTTACTATTTATTGATATCAAACGCTTTAGTTTAATTTATTTTTTCAGGCTTACTGAAAAACCTTTTTCATAGCATTTTTATTTGTTAATTAACATTTCTTGGTGCAAGCTATTTTAGAACATTTTTAATAAATGTTTTAAAAAAGTGGTGGCTACATGTCCCCGCGTCCCCAATGTAAACAACCCTCCTCCCTGCTCCCTCCCTGCAGGTTAAGGTACTCCATGCTTACCGCTCTCCTCCTGCTCACTTCCTTCCGCAGCACTGTTACTCTGTCACTTGCTAACACACGCATCCTCCTCTGCCTGACAGTGGCCACAGCTCTCCGTAACGCAAGAAACAGAGAGCAGAAGGGTTGGGGCGAGTTAAAGATGTGACTGGACCGGCCCAGTGTCAGTATAGAAAATTACTCAACAGGCCGCTGTCCATGCTTTATAGGCCGATAGTAGGGCCATTTTCATGAACCTGTATCCACTCGTCATGGTGATCTGACTGAAAGGGTTAAAGCCTATGCAGAACAGCAGCAGGGATGACACAATAGTTTGGTAGGGATCGGCAAATAATAGTCACTTGTGTGATCAACTTTGAAGGCAGCTTTTTTTGGTTTTCTCCACAAGCCCACTGAGTTTCTGATGTTTCGCTTATTGTGTTGCTGACTTTGTATACTGCAAGACGTTTGAATGATCCATAAGCTTTATGGTTGTTCATTGAGGCTGCAGCTGAGCCGAATGGTTGAAATCAACATTTTTTGGATTGATTTGTATTTTGTGGTTATGTTGACCTGTAATGCATAATACGGTGTTTCTGTCTACCATCATTGCTGTAAATGTGGTGGACAAAAAAAACAGAAACACCTGTCAGTATACACTCAATACAATTCAACAGCACCACAAACTGCAACCTCTAAAATGGCCATAAAATTGAATCAACAACTCTCTAAAAACGAAAAACTGAACACTACAACCTTTATGAAGGTTTTATTGCAGGATTGCTGCATTAGACTGCAGTAGTTTTAGCTAGGTGTACCTAAACTGGCAGCTGGTAATGTATATACATCTCAATATGTCAAATGTATGCAATATTTCTATAACTGATGTTTTAGAGTTGTAAAGAGGTCATATTATGATTTTTGGCATTTTCCCTCTTCTTTATTGAGTTATATACCTTTTTGTGCATGTAATAGTTTTGCAAAGTGAAAAAGCTCAAAGTCCAGCTCAAAGGGAGTTCCCATTGCCAACAGAAAACACTGCTCTGAACTGCCTGAAAACAGCTCGTTTGAAGTCCAGCCCTTTCTTCCCCTTTCTTGTGACATCACTAGAAAACACACATCATAATGGTCGCCTAGCGGGTAGTCCGACACGCCCTCAAAAACACCGGTGGAAAAACACAATGAGCAATCAAATGACTTAAAGTTGTTACTATAATGTAGAGACATTGCACATTTAAAACTTTATGGATAAAAGATACATTTGTTACAGATTAATAACACACCACTCTGAAATTCTTGCTCCAGTCCTTGGATTGTTGCTAAGCTGGTAATGGGAACATTTACAGCAGAAACGAAGCCGTGTTTACCGGCATCTCATGACCCGCTCTACTCAGCTTCTGATTGGCTATTAGTCCTTAACTAGGGACTGCACATGTGCAACTCCCAACAAAGATCATTTAGAGACAAAATGTATCACTCCATAGCTAAAATAGTGCGTTCAACATACAGGGTGAAAAGAGGTGCTGCAGAAATGTGTAGTAAGACAAAAATATGGTGTTTTTTCAAATGAAACCATGTAAACCTGTTCTGGTACAAACCCTAAATAAAATGATGAACCTAAAATGAGCATAATATGACCACTTTAAAGTTTTTATAATTTGCTTAAATTGCTTAAAAATCTTGGCAAATGTATTTGGCCAAATAATAAAATGTGTCAGCCATAATCTCAGTACTGTACTATCTGATTATTTCCTTTTTATGCTACTTTTTCAACTCCAATACAATTTAAAGGGAAATAATGTACTCTTTACTCCATTGCAAATAAATTATAGCTTAAGTTAGTAGTTACTTTGCAGATAAAGATTTTGCATACAAAACACCTGATGCCTTTTTATTGAAAACCGACAGTACTGTATGTAAAGTACTTAAATTAGCTCCACCTCAACGGACTACAACAGCAAAATGCTACTTGCATATTAATGCATCGGTTATAATAATCCAACAAAATATTACATAACAGTACAACACTCTTTGGGGCCCTTTTTCTGCATTATGAATACTTTTGATAGTTTAAGTACATTTTGCGCATAATACTTACATACACTTAGGTTAGATTTTCAGTGCAGGACTTCTACTTCTTATGGAGTATTGCTACTTTATGCTACTTTCACTTAAATAAGGATCTGAATACTTATTCCACCACTGTATAGTCCCGACTGTGCTTGTGTTTCAACTTCGTACAGTAACAGCTCTGTTTTCCAGTATCTGGTGCTTTGGCCCTATGCTGTTGTTTCTAATCCCCTGCAGAGCTTGAGAAACATGTGTCCCTTCAGCTTCAAGGATTTGATGCCTGAGAGGAGTTTCCAAGTTGGTAGTTGGATGTCGCTATTCCCTTGTGGTTATCTTTCATGATTAATACTGTCCTGCCTTGTCATAGAGAGTCAGCATATGAGTCTGCTGTCAGCTCATTTGAGCTTCTTGGAGTTAATGCAGCACTGTTAGTTCCTTCAACCAGTAGGTAAGGATTGTTTCAGGACCCATTTGTTTTTATAATGGTGACTAGTTCCCGCTCAGAATGACTGTAGTGGTCTGGTTTGGGGTCAATTAGCCACTAACCATTGGTGTTACTTCATTAATCTTTCACCCAAAGCTGTATTTTACACAGGTCCACAGTTCCAAACCAATATGTAAATCAAAGTCGTATTTCAACATTAGCTTCTAAAGCTTTAACTACATAATATTCCACAACAGCTACAGCAGCTCCTTAATATCAATGAGACTGACATTCACAAACAAAACCTGAAGTACACCCAGCTAGAATACAAACAAACAGCAATTTCAGTCTTCTGTGTTACATCATTGCTACTGTGGCTGCAAGTCATCATTTTGGCTTTTTACCAATTTTCACTAAAAATTTTTTTTTTTTTTAAACAGGGGAAGATTTTTACCCAGCCATGTATAATTTCACCATAGTTTTTGGTAAACTGCAGACAACTCTAATGAACAACCCTAACACCAAGTGAAAAGAAAAATAGTGCCTGTACAATAAATTGTATATTCATAATCTAATTTTGCATTATGGCCTTCTTAACAGATCTTATCAGTTTCTTACATAGTTTTTTCCCCCAAAACATAAAATTATGATCCTTGTTTGAGTGTAAATCTAAGTAAATTGAAGAGTCATTTAGCTATAACAATATGCCTAACTTTACGTAATGAGGTAGGGCCCCTTAATTTACTATTTGTACAGTGTATTGTTAAATACTCAGCATTTGACTAGCAACTGACATTCAACATTTGAACATAAGACAGCACTATTCAGAAAGAGATAATGGTACAATTTTTCTGAGGCATGAAAGTCTACGATGAATCACTTAGTATTAATTAGCTCAGTGGGTTAATTTAATTGAGTGATAAACAGACAACCTAGGAGTCCACCCAATATGGCTCACTGGTCAAAAGCTTATAAGGCACACGGCTGTAAATGACTTCGATCCCATTATTATTGGCACAGAGGAGGGCAGGAGACACAGCAGGTGATCTAATTTGATCTCACACTGTAATGAGGATAAAGATCTTTCTAATAGGCACAGCAAAGTGTCACAGGCCTGTTAGGAAAACTCCATACAGCTCCCAGTGATAGGCCTATTATATGTCCAACAAAGTGACCATGATGTAATTCCCTATCTCCCAGATCTTTCATTTACAGATGGAACACATACAACACCGTAGATTATGACAGAAAATTGGTTTTACAAAATGTGTGCCGTTGAATGCCGTCATGCCCATTATCACTTGACATTAGATTGTGGAGGAGTTGTACATGTAACAGCTAGATTCAGTCATTTACCAACAACCTGCGTGGTAGAAGCTCAGATAGCATCAAATACTCTCCTGCTGGGATACTACTAATTAATAAGAGTCATGGTAAGGGAGCCTCTCCCCTTCTCCTCAATGTGCTTACTTGCTAGAAATCGATTTGTGTCTGTCCTGCTGCCACTGTGTCTGGCAGATGTCTTTTTGCAGTACAATGCCCACGCTGCAAGCAGTCACTGTGTCTGCAGCCGAACTATACCAGGCCAGATACAAGGCACAGAGCTGCCTGTTGGGTTGGAGCATTAAAAAACCTCAGTTGTTCTCTATTTGAAGTGTTGTTGATTGAATCCAGGGTTTAGTATATGATAAAGGGCAGTTGAGGAATACCTCTGTTTTTCTTCTTCTATTATTTACACATTGTAATCATCCAGGAAGAGTACCTAACTTTTTTTAGCCATGCTAGTGGCACGGCTCTAGGGATGACAATGAATGAATGACTGAATATTTGCAAAACGCAAATGAAATTCCTTTCAGCCACAGTTGCACTTTGTGTTTAGGGATCTACATGGTAGCAATGCCACCATGAGCCTGTTACCATGCTGACATTGGCCCAAAGCAGTGCTATGTTTAAGTACAGCCTCATAGAGCCGCTGGCATGGCAACTCTGCAGTGGTTAATAAGCCACCATGGCAAAAATGGATAAACTGGATCTTATTATATTTATAGCTGAGCTAGGCACGGTTTTTATGTGATTAAACCAGGTGTGTAATTATCTCATCAGGCTCAATCTTAAATTATGGCTGCAGCAGAAAATTGTTTCATCCCAACTACTTGGGACCCTTCGGCTTCACCTTATTTACCAAAATTAAGTTTTGATATTGAAGGTAAACTTTCTCTTCTCTCTGCTATTTGGGAGTGTACAGGTGTCTAATAAAACTGAGATCAAAATATGAGTACATAAGTACATAAATTCAGTTTAAACCTTTTACATTTGCGAAATGCACACACAGCCACACGCTGGACCAATACAGCTCCACAAAACATTTCTTAATGAGTATTCCAATTATGTCTATAATAATTAGTAATTACAATCCAGGATATGATGGTTTACATGCACTATAATGGGCTTCAATAGACAACACTGTGATCTTTCAATAGTTTTGACACTGAAGTGCTAGTTCTCCTTTTAAATTATTTTATTTAATTAAGTAGGAAAAATTGGATATGTGTTTGTAGAACTAAGAATTGCAAAAATAGGGCCTGATGTGGGATGAATATACATTAAAGATCCTGGACACATGCTCTCTCTGGCAGTGGTGGAACAGAGATAAGTACATTTTCTCAACTACTGTACTTAGGTACAGTTATGCTACTTTATACTTCACTACATTTCAGAGGGAAATATTGTACTTTTTACTCCACTACAGTTGGAGTTACTTTACAGATTAAGATTGTACAAAAAATTATCATGCATGAAATTATAATATTGTGCTGTTTACGCCCTCCAGCATCAGTAATGATATTATAATAATATATATCATATAATGTAGAAAATATAATACAACTCTCTGAAAGTGAGTGAATGTCATATATATAACACATAAAACAATAATTTGTAACAGTATTTCTACAGAGCAGTATTGCTACTTCTACTGAAGTAAAAGATATAAGTACTTCCTCTACCACTGATCTCTGGTGTGTCTTGAATTACTGACTTTTCTTTGGTCTGCATTACCTGAGAGCAGTCAGAGCACCTCCATGTTAAACAAGGTGAAGGTGAATCTGTCTTTTATCTAAGATATGTGTCCTTTTCTGGGTGTCCAAAACAACACAAATCAGCAACTCGGTCAGGTAGCTCAGCGATATAGAGTGCAATGCAATATTTCTAAAGGATGAACTGCTCACATTGCTGCTTCTTGTCATACAAATAACATTCTCACACAGTAATTCTGCCTAATGAGGATTATCCCTTAAATCAGGCTTGCTTTGTCAGTATTGAGTTCATCCCATTTAATTTCTTTATCATCCTGATCTATCATCAGCATGTTCTGCTGATAAACATCAAAGGCACAGAGGAGAAGGATTATGGATAATTGCAGAGAAATAAATCAAATTAAATTATACATGGTGTTTAAGTTCTGCATCTGGCACTGAGATGGCAACATGACTGTTCTCAATTTACTTTGACAGACTGTCATGCTTGTCATAAAATGGCAATATATCACACAGTCTAGCAACTTCTATATAGTCAAAGATTTAAAACCTCAGACTTTACTGTATAAACACTGCGACAAATATCAGAACACCACCACATCACATATTTTTCTCACTTCATTTTTCATCACATCTCTCTCACTCTCCCTGTGATTTTATTCATGTGTGAATAATTCCACAATGATAGTTGGTGAGATGTTATTAGTACTTTATCTCAGCTTCATGGATTTTTATACACAGTTCTTTTTTGAAGTTTTGCAAACACACAGAAATAAAAACTTACAATGTTCATTTAACAGTATATCACCACCACAGTGATTCAGCCTCATAATAGCCAATTTATTGACTCTATTGCTCCAGTAAGATGTATTAACTCTCAAATGTATTTCTAGCAACATGTAAAACTAAATGAATTACATTTTCTATCCATGGAGAGCAACGTTAATGTATTGACTGTCAAGGCATTTGGCAACAGCTCAGCACAGCTGATGCAGATTTGTACTACTTGCTTGTCTGAAGTGTGATGATCACAGTGCATCCAAGACACAGCAACCCCTCTCCCTGCACTATGAGCTGTGTGCTGTAGCAAATCAATTCATGTGCTATTTGGCATGTGATACCATCAGGCAACTTCTGGTGACTTCAGTCGATGCTTTAATTAAAAGAGAGTTGGCAGCCTCTTCCTTGTGGAATTATTGCAGGTTTTGTTGCATCATCTTGATCAATGCAACCAATCTCAGCCATAGTTGAGAGAACTTACAATTTTGCTAAATGACTGCCAAAACAGAGCACTGTGAAGCTGATCATTGTGCTTTTACTGTTTCTATTCTATTTCATACTGAATCAAAGACCAGAAGTTGACAATGTCATGGTTGCCATTCACGAGAGTCTTATCTAACATGAGCTTTGCAGAGGGGGAGTAGCGGGACATATGGGACTAATGCAGCAAGTCCTTCAAACAATGACAAAATATGTTGTTTGTCAGTATTCTCTACAACGACGCATAGAGGCTATTTCTGATCTGACACCCCTATTCGCAGGATGACGTGACCTTCCAAAACTGATACAAATTGCTGTTAATATTTTTTTTAATCTGTTTTATGATGGTTATGGTTTGATTAGGGTACGGCACAAACACGACTAGATTAGGTTTAAGGAAACATGTTCGTGCTTTACACCCAAAACTGCATCCACTGACATAGAGAAACCTCTGTGAAGTTTGCTAACAACACCGTCATCATCGGATGGATTTCAACAGTGAGCAGGGATGTAGTGGGACTAAAATTCAGCCCGGGACTTTGAGATGGAGAGGCCTTTCATCATTGCAGTTATTTGAATAATTTATAATAATAAAACAGTGTTTTGTGGTATAAAGAGAATCAGATTATATTAAAGACCTAAAAACTTTCAGATGACACCTGCCTCCTCAATTTGCATAAGCAAGTCACAAATGCACTGAACAAGACCAGGTCAGGCATGCCTGAGCTGGAACACTTGAGTCACAGCACATACTGCTCACTACCAACATGTCATGTGTACAGTCAGTCAGAGTGCTGAAATAGTTACAGATGCTCACACATACACACTGAAATACTCAAAATGTAAAAAACAGAATCAAAACCTACAATGCAGTCTCATAAAATAGAGCAGTGTGTGAGTGTGTGTGTGTGTGTGTGTGTGTGTGTGTGTGTGTGTGTGTGTGTGTGTGTGTGTGTGTGTGTGTGTGTGT
>JAPMOB010205671.1:0-21937 GCA_029875015.1 Lepomis gibbosus
GTGCCAGCTGCAAACATCTGCATTTGTATTTGTAGCATATCTGATTTGTCAGCAGTAGTGTGTGCTTCAGACTCTCAGTCCTGTCCCTCCTCATCCAGCGACAAGCCAACGATACAAAGAGCTCCTTCTGTTTGAACACACAATGCAGCTTTAACATCTGTGACTCATTTAACCAGGAAGGATTTAGGGGTCATGGCGGGCAGAGGGGAAAGCTGCCCCCCACCCCACCAAACATTACACAACATCACATTGCTTCTCTCATGGTCGTGCGAGCGCCGTCTCATCTGATCTCTCTTTCTCTCCATGTCCTCCGTAACCCCAAACCTTCCTGCCTCTTTCACTTTGCAGTTCTTCCACGCCTACTCCACAGCTGAGTCCAACGGACAGGCTTTTACAGGTACTACTACACACACGGTAAAAATAACTTGTCTGTCATAGAGAGCGTGCAGCTTCAACAGGCCTCATGTGATTGAAAGAATGTGTCATATCATAGTGAATCTGATAACACTACGATCAGCATGCAAATTCTTTATCATCATCAAACTGATAGACAGGTGATATTTTATTTTTGGCTTAGGTCACCTTGTGCACCAATTCGACACGTATGTAATATTGCAGTTACTTTGGTAGTTGCTTGTATATGTGCTCAGGTAGTCATTACTGTGTTTTAGTGAGTGATAAGCCTGTGTGTCAACTAACAGCAGTGTATAATGTGCTATTGCTCTTTGACCTCCAGCTTTCCCCCGTGATGTCCGGGGGCTCCGTCACAAGATCATAGACCGGCTGGAAACCCATGAAGAGCCCTGGCCCCCCGCCTGCCCCCCACTGGAGCCCACCAGGTAAACACACAAACACACATGCCCATTTTTGACTGTGGGAATATAGCTGTTACATTCTTTTGAGTGATTTTTATCAAGTGACAAATGTAAAGTCTTATCTATCTTTCAATCAATCTGTTTATCTACTGATGACAGTGACTTGTAGTTTATTTTGAACTATATTTTACAATATGAAAATGTAAATTAATGTCAGTTTATTTCAATTTGTCCTTATTTAACTTGTTATATAAAAAATAAGGAGGATTTCATTTAATTGAGTCCATATTCTTTCCCCTACCTGTCTATTGCACACTGTGTGATGAACTGCTGTTTCCTTGTAAACATATAATCACACAGTTCTGTGAATTGTAGTTCCATGTTCAGCTACAGTGTTTCTTCTATCCTTTGTTGCAGAATTGTGCTGTAAAACCCATATTTCCATCCTATTGCATCATTTCATCTGATTTCATCTGTTCTTTATTAGTGACTTATTAATTTGACTAAGTACCAGGCCAATAAAGCAATTATTTTTCAGTTTAAGTCTGTAAGCCTGTGGACAGAAATACAGAACATGAAGTGGAAACATGTTTCCACTGAGAAGAGTCTACATTAGGTTATCACCAGTAGGCCATTCTGCTATTCATGCAATCAGACACAGACACTGCATACATATAGTTGTGCAGGAAGTGGAAGCAGGAAGTCAAGTTTATTTCTCTTTTTATCTTTAAAGAGAACGTGCCATTGACACTTTCAGTGTCAGAGTTTTTCAGTTTCTCCTTTTTTTCATTTAAAAAGAAAATAATAAGTGGATTTGAACCATCAGGCTGTCTTACTTCACAATAGAATTTCCTAATTGCAGCTATTTTTTCCCAACCAAAAGAACATTTTCAAGTGGAAATAACATATATGAAACAAGACATGTCTACCTGTGTGCAGCTTTAATGTTTATGATTGTGGGTCCTCCTTAGATAGAAGTAGTCTTGCACATGAGTAAAGGAGATCCAAGGCAACTCAAAAATCTATAAAAAGCCAATCCAAATGAAAGGAAGCCATCTCTGTTTAATTGTAGAATGTCCCTTTTTAACATAAAGTATGTCCATAAAATTCTGCACTTGTTCAATACTTCCTTTTAATCTCTATTAGATGAATAGCTGATCTCTTTAAGAGTTATTGGTGATGTTTGGAGTTTCCTCAAGGCTTAGTGTGTGTCGTATCTGGGATTCCAGTCTTGATGTGTTTCGTCTGCTCCTTTCTGTCCAGCCAAGCGGAGATTGACAGCTTCTTTGAGACCAACACCGTTCAACACCTGGCTCTGATCTTCGAGGACGCTAACTCCTACATCGGCAGAGAGGTAATAGCTCATGTTTCCATCAACCTGAGGTGTGTGTTCTTCTCTTCTCAAGAATATTATTTCTAAAGAAGATTGCTTTCAAAAATACTTACAGTTTCTCTATGTACCAAAACATAACCAACAAAAATCTGCTATTTGTTAAGGAAATATTGTGAGCCAGGTGCAGGTGTGATAAGGTACTACTGGAGACTGATTAAGACTTAACATAGCGTGGTTTATTAAGCCCAGCCAGGGAGACACAACATGCATACAACATGTAAATACATCAAATGCCCTCACCAAACCTGAAGGAAATTTCCTGTCTTGGGATATATTTTCTTCCTAGATCACCAGAGATTCACTAAGTGTCTAGGGTTATAAGGTTAAGGTAATAAGATTATTGCTCACCCGTCTATACATGTCTGAGGAGTCTCATTATCAACTCAGCTGTGTCTGTCATTCGACAAGCAGGCAGAGAGGAGAGACATCATCTGATCTAGAGATTTGGAGAGTCCCTGGCTGTAACCTTTGGCTTACTTTAGCTAAGCAATTGACCCTGTCAGGATCTGGGGAAACCTGTGTCATAGTACCCATAAATCATACTTCCAGTCTTTACAACTTGAAAAGGGAAAATTTGTTGTCAAAATAAGCAGGTGTCATGTTCGTGTCGTAAAGAAATCCTTTATCTATGTGGTCTTTAATTTGAAATGATTGGACATTACAGACATACATGCTATATATATATATATATATATACACACACTATAAGGTAATATAGTGTATATAACTGTGTGTGTACTGTGTTCTTCAGGTAACCCTGGACCTGTTACAGTTTGAGAACGTTGCTGTGCGGAGAGTCCTGAGCACTGAGGAAGTTCTGGTAAACAAACTGGGAGTGACTGAGTTTCCATCCTGCTACCTTTACTATCCTGGAGGCAACTTCACCAGACTCAAAGTGTGAGTATCTGTGTAGTCTCCAACTTCCACTGCACACCACATTGTTGTTCTTTTTCAAATGATAATATTATCACATTGACCATGTTTGTCAGCTATGTAATTACATGCAAAATGTAAGACTTTGTATTATTTTCAAATAGACATAATGTGTTGTGTAGCGTAGAGATTTTTGGCAATAATAATACACATTTTCTAAATTTTTTCAAATGTATATTGTGTCCTAAATGGTAATACTTTTACTGGTTTGGGAAAGGTTTTACATTTGCTTGCACACACACTCCAGTAGGTCTTTCCTTGCTTAAGGATGAGATGTGTACAAGAACTTGATAGTTAGCATTAATGTTGTTTTTCAAACAGATCCCTTCTCACTTGCCCTTCTCTATGGAGTTTAAAGTCACAAAGTCTACTTTACACAGGAGGGTTTGAAATAACAAGATCAAAGGGTCAAAGTTATTTATTTATCATTATATAACACAAAGTTGTACAACAAAATGAAAGTTTATATTCCCTTCACACTACACACCGAGAACTTAACATATTGTAAAAATAATAATTACATTTATTATATGATAACATAAAATAAATAAAATAAAACAGTATAGGCCTATACAGTTATTTATATAGATATATATATGAACAAACACGTTATAATTCTGCAGTTCATTTTTTAAATTTACGTCTGAAGAATGTAAACAGCGCTAACAAGATAGTGATGATGATATGGTTTTCATCTTCACAAGTTCTACATTTGGGAAACAGTATGACTGCAATTGAGCAGCAAGCGTCATTGATGTAAACACAGAGTCCGCCTCCTTTCATCTTGCCAGAGTCTTGCACTCTGTCAGCTCAGAACACAGTCTGCCTGCCAAGTGCTTGATCCGGGATGTTGATTGAGCAGGGCTCTGTAAAGGTGCGGGCACAACAGTCTCTGATTTCCTGTTGCTTGGCCAGCCTGAGCCCCATTTCGTCCAGACCAGACATTAGCCAGGAGCAGCCTTATGTCCAGGCAGGGCCAGCGTGTCTCCTATCCCGGCTCGCTTTCCTCTCTTCCTGGGACGATCATAGCACCTGCCGTGGTGCCCAGTCCGGTGGATCTGGCTGGGTGGATCGTCTCAAGGTCCGCTGCTCTTGTTTCAGAAGTGTAGCAGAACAAAATAAATAACAGATGAAAAAAACAAAAATGTTGCAACGTTTGACGGATCTACCGGCTGCAGCATCTGCATGTGCACCAAAACCTAAGCATCTGAACATCTGTCACTATGGATATGCCTTACTTATTCAACTTTTTAACTTGCGTCGTCTGTAACTGATTAAATGCGTGATCCATTTATTTTAAAGGCCCTACACAAAAAAAGTATTTTCACTTATTTGCCTCATTAGACTCCATCTGAGCACTGTTGGGGCATGTATAGACTGCACTTGATTGATAACCGTCTGACCCTGATATTAGTTTTGTTGCACCTGTTATGGCATAGAAATTTGCTCCCCATTCATTTCTATGTGGAGCTCTCCACCTGAGCAGAGGTCTAATTAGCCACAATAAGAGAAAACACATGTTGGTGTGCAGGACTTTATTGCATTCTCTGTTTTTAAACACAACTATAAAAAGGCAGGTGAATGACAGTGTAGCAAATGATTCAGCTACGTGCATGCACAAAATATTTTCAAGTGGCAAAAGAGAATGTGAATTTATACAGTGTTTCACACTAATGAGGGTTACGGAGGAATGAATGCAGACTTGCTGTCTGTCATTTTAAGGCGTGTCCCCAAACCAGCTAGTGTGAAAAGGAAGTGGACAAAAAAACCTTCAAACATACCATGTATTTAGGTGGTTGAGCTCAACTCTAATAGTAACCATGGTGTACAGCGGTAACAAGTGCCACCTCAACTGCAGATTATTATCTGTGATGTACAGGACAATACAGTGTACAATGTTGTTACTGTTCTGCATGTGTTTCTCCATCAAGCATGGTCTGCAAGTACCAGTCAGCATACTGTTGTTTGTCTTTAAGTCATTAAGTGCAACAGGCTGAAATATACAAATTTCACAGAAATATTTAACTACTAGATTTGTAACATTGTTAACCTTATGAAAGAACCTGACATATGTCTAAGTAATAATCAATAATTATAATAATCAATAATTCTCCATCCTTATTAGTACCATTTGAAATACAGACAGAGAAGCAGGATGCACCAGTGAGCCAAAGAGATGTTAAACCGTTATATTGGGTGGGTGGATGTGATTGAAAGGTGTGAAGCAAACATAATTTATATTATATATATCTAGATAACATCTTTACATAACAAACTTTTGACAGTAATTTCCATTTAGCTTGATCTGAAAAACACAAACGGCAAGTTTTTTTTCCCCTTTGGTTGCTATTGTTTCACACTTGACGACTTTGCTTTCTGCTGAAAACCTTCGTCGTGTGCTCATTATCTGAACCCTATTCATGAAAATACTTTTTAACATCTGGCCTCTTAATGGGATCAGAGCATCAAAATCGCTCCCATTATTCACTATCATAAAGCAGCGCTGATCATTCCTCACCCTGCAAATTCATCTGCTGTTTCTGCCTCTTTGTTTGGCTGTTTCAATAACTTGGCATGCAAAGAGGACTCTTTTTAGTTGACAAATGCAAAAAGGAAATGATTTATTGCTGATTTATTTATTCACCCTCCATCTCTCCCCTTCCAACCCCCCTCATCTCCATCACTGTACAGAGGGGAGGTTTTTTAATTTCTTGCATGAAAACAATGCCATTGCTTTTCTGGCTTCACCTGCCAAACAAGCCGCAGCCGCACACGGCGACAGATGGCCTCCCATCATCACTGAATGTCTGATTGATCCTGGGAGAGCAGAGTGCGCCCGTGTGTGTGTATTGTGTGTGTGTGTGTGTGAGCTTTTGTGTGTGTGTGTGAGCGTGCGGGGGCGTCTCACATCCGTCATGCATGTAATGCGTGCTTGGTCCCAGGTGAATGCATTCCCTCCCAGCCCACCCTGACGCCTGCCTACTCGCCGGCCCCGGGGATCGCTGGATAAATGGCTCTCCCTCCACATCTGTACACTCCCACCAGACACGCAGGTGTAATTGAGTCCCGGGCTGCTGTGAGTGAGCGTGGGCCCAGAGTATCCATCCTCCTTATTACCATCCTGTTCCAGTTTTACGATGCTCTCTCTCTCTCGCTCTCGCTCTCCCTCTTTCTGTCCCGGACGAGGGGAGAAAACAAATGAGAGGAGGATGTGAGGGGTGGAGGATGATAGAGAGAGAGAGAGAGATCACATTTATGTCTATGGTTTCAGTTGCAGGGTTTTCACATGGTTTAATGATCAGCGATCTCTCTCTCAGGTCCATGCTACTCTGGCACCATCTGCTCAGTATTTGAAACGCGTTCCCGTAAGTGTGTAAAATATATAGCCACAAAAAATACAGGTCGTAAAACATTTTTTATGGTGGTGGACTGCTGAAACAAAAGGTTTTAAAAAAAAGAAATGGTGCATTTGTTTGAGGTTCCTTGCAGGATCAGAGCCATGCCCTTGACACATCGGCTGTACAAACTGGGTTATACATACACTTTGTGGCCAAAAGTGTGGGCAGCAATAGTATTATACATAAACATCAACAAAAACATTATTTTGTTTACGTTGAATGATTGAAGGGTCCCCCTCACCTGTCCTCCTCTCCCTCAGCACAATCGAGGCTCGTACTTTCTACTCTTACGCCCTCCAGAGGCTGCCGGGGGTGGTGCGGTCAGGGAAGCCTCCACCAGTTGCCCCAGATGTACCCAACAACCCCAAAGAGGAGCCCTGGAGACCCTTCAACAGGTACGAACAACACACTCTGCCTGTCTTTCTCGGCTCATTCGTATTATTTGTTGACGTGATGTTTGCGCGTGTGTGGTTGTGTGCCCAGGTCCAGGGTGTACATGGCAGACCTCGAGTCAACGCTGCATTACTCTCTGCGTGTGGAGGTTGCTGCTCATTCTGTCATCAAAGGAGAAGGCCTTGTTTCTCTCAAGAATTACATCTCTGTCCTGGCAAAGGTAAAGTTAGCAGAGAGAGCACTGCATACACACATACAGAACACACACACACACAGGACGTACAAAAAGTATAAACAAAATCACGTTCAGTGATTAGGGCTCATTCTTTTTGGCTTTTTATTGATAATATTTTGATTTTATTTTAAACATTAGAAATATTTAAATCAGGTGAAATTTGGAACAAAATCAGTATGTGATTAAAAAACACACTTCCCAAACATGCTGTATTTGATTAATTATTTGTTTAGAAGGACTTTTTATCAGAAACATGTTCCTAGCTGTCCTTGTCACCAGGGTATAGGATTGTTTACTGTAGACTATGGTGGTCAGAAAAGACAACACCTTCTGGGTAGATAGGGGCAAAAATATCTGAGTGAAAATCTGTTTAATCTGATCTGTTTATATAAAAATAAATCTGTTGGTCTTTCAGTGGAAATTGGTCATAAAAAAAGATTGCATCCCTCCTTAAGCTCCAAGAGTAAAATGAACATCCACATTCAACAGACATGTGCAGTTACAGCAGGTCACCGCTAGATGGAGAGTGAGACAGCAGAATGTTTGCTCACACTGTAGATTTGAGACATTGTTTTGCAACATTTAACTTCCCTTCATAATATTTTTTTATCCCTTTAAAATTGATTAGATCATTTTGCAAATTTGCCTTATTAATTGTTTTGCACATTAGTTTTTCACCACACGCACACATACTCACATTATTGAAAGCCGAAGAGGATGCCATTGACTAGAGCAGGAGCACAAATACTCTCTTGGGTATTGTTGACCCTCTTGATGTTGGCTCCCAGGGGGATTGAAGCGTGGCTGCCAGCCACTCGCTGCCCACATAGTTTACACAGACACAGCTTGATTACTAGCAAACCTCCCTGAGATACTCCAACCACTGCTCCTCCTCTTCCATCTTCTCCTCTCTCTCCTCATGCTATATTCCAACTTTTGGTTTCACAAAGACATCTCTGTAAATACTCTAATGTGCAGGTCCTCTGTAGTCCCCCCCCCTTCTCTAAAAAGGATACACATTTCTTTTTATATTCATCTCCAGGGTCTCATGTTCGTTTGATCTGCTTTTATTTACATCTAATAAATAATTTTCTGGCTTTCGGCTGCTTTCTTCCAGCTTTTTCCGTTACTGATCATAAGCTCCCTCGATGCCTCTTTTCCTCCTTGCTCTCTGAAGTGTGCCAGCCAGGCAAACATGTTGCGATGATGAGGCCTGACCTGCTAGCCCTGTCCCTATTGGCTACGCACCAGGCTGTCTCACTGCCCCAGTCTGCCACCAATCTCTCTGATTATATCTCACTCTCTAGGGAGGCATTGTAGCAAGCTAGCGTGTATGAGGGACGCGTGTGTGTGGGGCAGAGCACTGTGGCCTCCCATTAGCTCCAGTTTGTTTAGTCAATAGCGGCAAGTCCCAGCGGTATTTTTAGCCTGTCCCCCTACCAGGATGGACCAGCCGCTCAGCAGGGCTTTGTGTAGATGGGGAGGCCATCATTGTTGCAACTGCCCGCGACTTGTGACAGTCCTTATTGTCGTTTGACTGAGCATTCTCGTTACAAAGAGGCCGAGTCCTTTCAGAAAGTCAGCTGGTTAGGAACAGTTAATGTAAGACAAAACTAGAATTGAATGAGATTTGGGATGTGAGTGGATGATACTTACAGTATGCTCATGAGTCAGTTGGTTAATTTGGAAAAACAAACATTTAATGATTAAATATTAAGTTTCATATGATGCCGTTCATATGCTAAATACCAGAAAATGAAATGTATTTTTTATTTTTCTTCTTCTCTACTGTCGTGTTTCATCTATATTTAAATGTTCCCTCGTCCTGATTACCAATGCAGTATGTAAAGATCTGACACCTGAACTCTCCACGTGAGTCATGTGATTAGATTAGAGTGAAAGTGACTCACGACGTCTTGGTGAGCCACACTGAGTGTCATCACTTCATGCTGGTGACACATTTCCTTAATCATGATGCAGTTTTTAATTTATACCAAATAGAATGATTAGTGGAAAGTGTATTTGCATGGGTAATATTGCCAGTTTGCATGTGTGTAGTTCTGTAACAAATTATTATTTTCATTATTGATTATCTGCCAATTATTTATTTTGGTTAACTGATTAATCGTTTTGTCTATAAAACGTTAGACAATTGTGAAAAATGCCCATTGCAATTTCCTGGAGTCCAATTGGATCCAATCCAATTTCTTTTTTGACTGACTAACAGTCCTAAACCCAATGACTACTATAAAGGAAGACACGAAAAACAACAAATAATCTCATCTGAGAGGCTGGAATCATCAAATGTATGGCATGTTTGCTTGAAAATGTCTTCAAAATCACTTGTTCTGTACATCACGCACAAAGTCTGTGTGTAAAAGATTATGTGTTCATCTCCCTCATGTATTCATTTCATGTAAATCTCTGTTCTGTCCAAGAATTGTAATTCCATGAATTGTTTTTCTTTTTTTATCCACAATCATCCCATCATTGCATTTCTTCATGCATCTCAATCCAAACATGTAAACACAGGGGTTGTTTTTTTTAAATTTATTTTTAATTTTTTTTGCACCAGGTCATAATATTACTAGATTTACTGTCTTGTCAGGCTGAAGCCGGATTTATGAATCCTCTACATGTATATGAGGATTAAAAAAGTGGATCTTGGGAAGCATGAGAGCATTACGGCGAGGTTTTTGAGGATTACCTCTATCCTGCTTTTCTTGAAAGAAGCCTTTCAGCCCAGAGAGGACAGAGGGCCACGGGGAATAAAACAAAGAATTAAGAGGTGGGCTTTGGTCTAAAGAGACACTTGCTTCATCTCATGTCAGGGCTCAGGACATAGTCACACATTCACCTATATTACCAAAGTAGCTCTCTGCTTTTCTGAAAATCAACTTTCTATATAATTATGCATCATATGACTATTTTAATAAACGATTCTCAAAAAAATAGTTGATTAGCTGACTGCTTCAGTTGTAGTTTCCCGTCAGTGACATGATATTGTCACAAACTGTGGCACGTGTCTCCTGCGTCCCCCCCCATGCTTCCCCGGGTGGATTGACGTTAGATTACTACCAAGAGGGGCTTCACCCCTGTCTTCTTGCCCAGTCCCTCCCTCCATGTTGCAGCCAACAGATGCCTCCCTCTCGGGACCCTCACCACAAGAAGCTTGCGGTTTCTCAAGTGCTGCTGATACTAATCGGATCAGGGATGACATATTGCCAGGGTGAAGGGGATTGTCATGGTCCAACTGTGATGGGGGCAGGAGGGATAAAAGGTTAGAGGAGGGTGTGTGTTTGTGTGTGTCATCAATACAGAGAGAAACAAATGTAGAGCGAGATATCTAGTAAAGATAGAGGTTGAGATGATAAAATGTTGAATATTTACAGTTTGAACAAAATATAAATCCAGTCCAGTTGATGATCAGTAATACCAAATACTGAATAACTGATTAGATGTTATTTACAATAGGGTTTGTGTAACTGTGATGCTTGCATCATGTAAAATACACATCACTATTGCCTACTGTAGTGGCTATTCTGTCCTAATATTATAGCCACTGCCCCAGCCCTAGAAGAGTAGTTTTAACGCACCTTTGTTCCTTCTTGAATCCAGCACTCTGCCTTCGCCGTTTGGAGTTCTTAATTTAATTCTAATATCCTGTAGAAATAAACTTGACCTACCAAACATAAGCTTGTGTACATGTATGTAGTGTAAATGAGGCGAAATAAATAGCGGCCTACAGACTCAAAAATGATATGAAAATAAGGTGAGACAAGGTATGGTAAAAAAACTGTGTTTGGTCTCAACTAAAGCTAGGGGCTACACTCCTGTTTCCAACTTTATTAAACTACTAAATTACTTATTGTGTAAACCCTTTATTAACTATACCACACCCACAGCTACTATGGTGAGGCTGATTTGCCAATCAGTGGCCAAACTGTCCATCAAATTAGTGAATCAGAACTATAACCAAGAATATGGGAAGTCTTAAAATAATAACTTCTGTTCTTTAACTATAAACAAAAACTGCTATTTTGGCTCCTACACCTACTATTTAACTACTAAGCTCACTATATCCTGTAGAAATGTAATGTAGAAAACAGGTATCATTGTTGTTATTATAACATTTTTAAACATCTTTGCTGTCACATTTTTTACTGCAGGTCTGTAAAATTAAGTGTGAACTCACCCACTGAAGCCTGACCGCCTTAAGGCTGTAACTTGACCTCTCTTTCCTTCAAAGCCTGTCACTGTTTTTGGCACATAATTCATCAACATATCAATCAAATGTATTTGGCATATTTGCTGTTATTGTGCAATATCAATGATCAAGGCCAGGGAGTCGGACAGGGAGGTTAAGAAAAAGAGAAATCATTGTGAAATAAGACCAAAGGTGAGAAAGCAGGCCGAGGTGACACTGACAAATATCTGAGTCCTTACATTCTGTTTGTACAAGTAAAAGGTTGAACATTGTGAATGTTTTGAGTTTTTAGGCGATGACCAGAACCAGTGAGCTCAGGAACAGTGTTGCTTTGGTGATGCTGAGTTAAGCCCATTAGTGGAGAAACACCTGCGTTTTCTTTTCTGGTTAAATTCATATGGCTGTTTAATGAGCTTTTCTGAGCGGCTGGCAACCAGACCCCAGATCCAGATCTAAACCTATTATATCACTCTCCCGGCAGTGAGCAGCACACATCAGAAGCCGTTGGCTGCTCCTTACATCCCACCTCTAGTTGTGTGTGTGAATATTCGCTGTTGCAACAATAGAAATTGTTTTCCTTTGCTCATATCTGATAAATGATTATTTAATGTGCCATGTTGTTGCCACTGTTATTGTGTGTGTTTGGTGGTGAAGTGGTGTGCATATTTTTCCTTATTTATTTATAATGACCAGTATACTTTTGACTGACTGTGATTCTTAGCTATGTGAGGCAGTTGCCTATGTGTCGTTGGTCATACCAAACTTTTCAGGGAAAACACGGTGCATGAGTTTAAACTTTAATGGCCCAGTACCAACCTATATACTGTTTACGCACAGTGAACAAATGGTGTAGGCCAAATAAAATAAAATAAAAGACTCAAAAAAGGTCAACATGTTGGATGATGCCAGCTCTCTCTGTCTTCTGCCTTCTCTGTTTTTATTTTATTTTGTTAACTCAGTCACCACAACTTTGTAGAGAGCTATAGTCCCTATGTGCTAACCGTAACTACGATTCAAAAAATAGATGAGTGGTTTTACCTCATTCTGTCATTAAAAAGGAGAGAAAATTAGGTTAAAAAAATTAATCAACTAGTCAGTTGACAGAAAATTAATGGCCAACTATTTTGATAACCTAATAATACTTTTAGACATTTATTTAAGAAAAAAACAAAACACCTTTGCTTTATTCAGCTTCTCAAATGAGAAGATTTAATGCTTTTCTTTGCCATATAAATAATGTACTGAATATCTTTGGGTTTTGGACTGTGGGTCTGACCAAAAATAGACATTTGCAGACGTCACCATGGCCTCTGGTAAATTATAACATGTTGTTTAAGTCTTGGAAAAAGTTTGATCCCTCTGCCGTGTCTATTTCTGAGAAACGGGACCATTATCATAAACTGTTCCACAGAGGGGCTTACAGTAAGAATAGGAAGCACATTTAGCTCAAACTGCTTAAAACGCTCTTCTCTCTCTGTTACTGTCTGAACACTCAAGACATCAGCTGTTCCTATTGTCAGTATAGGATGTGTGAAGACATGTTTGTCTGTGTCTGTCTTCCCTCTGTCATCACTGGTCTCAGACACCCATCAGCTGGATTTCCTCTTTCTCTTCACGTGTCTACCTCTGCTAGTTACAGTGTCATGTTTCCTCCCAGTTGTGGTTGTTACCATGGCAGTTTGAAAAGATGTAAATACACAGCAGGAGAAAGCACAAGGTAGGCAGTGGCTAAGTGGTTGTTAGTGGCTTAGGAAATGGATCTTAATAAAGGAAGAGGCTTAAGCTCGGCTGTTGTCACATTTAGTAGGTTTCATTAAAGGTGCTGAGAAGGAAAAACACTCAAACCACAACTGTTGTGCAGGATGTAAACCGTGTGCACAACGTTGTTAAGGATGAGTTGGCAACTGATAATCTAGGCATTTCATGTCTGCTACTACATTGTGTGTAGTAGTAGTAGGACAAAATAATGAATGAATGGTGCATTTTAGGCAAAGGAGTGTGTGTGATAAAAGGGCATGAGCTCATGGAAAACAACACAGTCATAAAGCTTTAAAATTGTCGATACAAGATAAATAAAATTACATTACATTTCATATGCTCCAAAATGACAGTTTTGTCTCTTTTGTTTCTTAAAGTCAAGACCTGTTCACATTGTGCTCTGTTGTTTTATGTCTGCAGCACTTTCCAGGGCGTCCAGTGGTGATGAACCTTTTGAAGTCTGTAAACTCTTGGCTGCAGAACCAGACTGGTGAGATTTCCTATGAGGCATTCAGAGAGAAACTAGATAATTCAGCACAGGTGAGTCACAGCAGAGCCATATTACCAAATATTCAATAGGTTTTGGACATATTAATCAATATTGCAATACATGTTCTTGTTCGTTCTTGTCAGTCAAGCCAACATTCAAATTATTTTTAGTTCACTTCTGTCTTCCATATTTGGTATTCATTGGATTCAGAAGTGGAATGTCCATTACAAACTGTATGAGGAAGTACATGAATGCAAATTGAGAAAAAGAACAGACCTTTGTTAGCCTGAGCAGGCAGGCATCTAAGAGGAAAGGAAGAGTGACCAGACATAAGCAGCTGCAGGGAGAACAGAGGGCAGGGCACCACAAAATGCTCCCAGACTGATGTGAGGACGTCTGTCTGGGAGCAGCCTTGTCGTTCCACTAAATACCAAGGTCACTTGTCAGTCTGGACACTTAATCAGTTCAAAACCACCTCAGAGGCACCAAAGTGATGCCTGTTCTGTCAAAGAAGTGTCTAAATGTGATCTTAAAAATGTCTATAAAAACATACAGTATAAGTAGATAAAAATATATTTTACAAATATCCAGTTATTTCAATATGTGCTTATCTGTGTGCCAGCATATACTGCTGAGGATCTATGTGCTGTTGTCTTTGGAATAAAGCCTGCATGCCTCCAGTATACCACCCCTCACAAATTGAAAGAGTCACTTACTTACATCATTAGCTTTTAGCAGGCAAATCAATTGATCAATGAATCAATGGGAAGGTATGAATAGACTTTGCCTCAGAGGAAATGGACTCAGTACACCCCCAAATCTTTACTATTGACATGTGAGTAACCCTGTCAATCACGCAAGCAATGGCAACGCAGTGTGGCGAGAAAAACGACTTTGTGTCAGAGAAAATATGTTATTGGATTCAACTGTGGCTCGTGGTTAGAGATTCTGTTCATTAGTGGAGGGCTGAGCCATTAACCTGAGATTGACTTCTTATTGATCAAGAAAACTACGTGGCACAGCTTTCATTAAGTTGAACAGGTTGCGAGATGCCGGAGAGGCTCTACTTTTTAGAGAATCTCTGGAATTTAGTCTGATTTAAGAAGGCTGGAGTTATTCTACATTTTTCTTATTGTCAACAGATTACCATGAAAAGACCAAAACAATGAAAGTGTTAGTCAGTCTCTCAATACTTTCCTACTTCCCTACTCTGTCTGTGGCACTTAGACACAAGCCCATTCAGTCCTACTGAAGATGTAATAAAAATAGGTCAATATATCTAAAAGCAAACATTACACTAACAAGATTAAAGAATGCATTTGTTGGGGACTATTTTAATTCGTAAATGTTTTGCAGTGATTCTCAATTATCCAAAATATATATCCACATATTGACACATGTTGAGTCAGAACACCTGAACAGCATGTGTTCAATCACTTTGAGAGTTTATGAAATTAGCAGAGAAGTATACACAGTTAGCTAAAAGTAATGAATAATGGATCAAATTGTTAACTAGCTAAATGTAATGGATAAACAGTTGAATTAGCTAAAAGTAACAGATATGAGGTTGAAATAGTTAGCCAAAAGTAACTAAATAGTTGAAATAGATAGCTAAATGGATAAACAGTTGAAATAATTATGTAAATGATACAAGGTACACCTCGTGTTTTTGGAAACACTGGAACAAATGTCTAAATGTGTTTTAATTATGGAGAAATGTGTTATGATATGAGCTTGTTCATATTCTGTACTAGATGTTTTGTATTGTGTCTTTGTATTTTATTTTACTGATATGGACCTATGTGTCTGAAATGAAGTTGATTGATTCATTGTAAGTAATGAATAAATGGTTGAAACAGCTTCTGACACTTGTAGTATAAATGCGAACTTTCCCAAACCAGCCTAAACACTGATAGTACATACATATAACTATATGAAAAGAATATTGTAACAAGATCCACTTTTATGTAGTAAACAGAGTTAAATAACATACAGTTTTAAATGGCGAGTGGTGTAAATGAAAGGCTTCTTAATTTCATCTGACAGGGCTGTGGGGTATGTCTGGAAAAAAATCACTGTTTGTTAAGGGAGTTATTTATAGCAGCAGGATGGTGTGCAGTTGAATTTAAAATAAACTATGATTTACATAATATAATAACATGTAAATACAACTGTGTGTTTTTAATAGTTTTTCGTCCATAATGGAGACCTGTAACGCAAAGGAATAAGGTGTATCACACTTTGATCACACTGACTGTACTTGTTAGTGGAATCAATTAATCGTTGGTTTTGGTCTTAGAATATCACCAAGTTTATCATTTAAGCTTTTTTCTTTGTTTCACTCTTCCCATTTGTTTGTAATTTCTGTTTGTCTGCTTTTCTTCCATTTTCTCAGTCTCCAGACGCTGCTTTGCCTGAAGGAGTGAGGTGGGTGGGCTGTCAGGGTTCAGAACCCCACCTGAGACGTTACCCTTGCGGGATGTGGATTCTCTTCCATGTTCTCACCGTCCAGGCCAAGAACTCTGAAGGCACAGGTACGCATGCAAACACACATTCACAATGAAGTTGTGTTGCTGTGAATGAAGGGGGCCACTGAAAGTTCACCAAGACAGGGGTGGACTAAGGACGAGGGCTTTGTGAGGCTTTGTAAACAAATTAGCCCAGGAATGTTTGACTGCTTCTTTTTTTCACACTGACCTGATTTAACTATTTAACATCACACAAATAAAAGACTGAACACACACACAGACACACTGTATGTCGAGATCACGTTTTGACCAGAATTCTTTGAGGTTTTGTCATTTTGTCACTGCTAAAATTGAGCCTAATTGTAACTGTGTGGAAAGGGATTATGTTAGATTAGTGGAATATGAGTGGTTAATAAACAGGCAGATGACCGGAGGTTCCACTGCTGGCAGGGACATTAATCTCCCTTCAACTCACATAGACACACACACACACTCAGAGGTTAATCCCGAGGTTTACGGACCATCATGTGACCTGCAGATGGACTGGCCAAAAGGAGCGTCCATCTGGCCCCCCACAGACCACCAGCTTAATGGATGGATGCACACACACATACCATACAGTGTTGACGATAGCATACTCCATTCATACATACCCACATGCTGTGTGGATTATTAAAGGTGTGAACACAAACCTAACACATCCTTATTTTCATAAAGAGCTCATACACACACACTCCCAGACACGTTCCCACTGTCGGTCCGGTTCATCTGAAGGTCTTGCTAAGCTGAGAACAAAAGCAAATAGCTCCAGGAAAATATGTTTGTGGACTGTTGAAATCCTGAGACAACAGCCTGGCCACCATTCACACAGAGGGTTAACTGTATTTAATCTCCAGATTGGGTTATCCCAATCGCATAGATTATTCATCTCAATGTGGGGTTAACCCAGCTCCCTGTGACTCTCGGCCCACATAACCGTGGGAATCCAGGAGGCTGTGGACCGACCTGCCATTAGCAAGCTTACAGGTTACAGCACAGGTTAACAGTAGATTTTAATGTATACAGACAAGCAGGACAGGTGATTGTGCTTTCCATAGGAGATAATGACTGATTTCTGCTTGTTGAGACGAGGGAATCTATGAGAGTTTGCATTTTCACATACCCTTCTAAACCTCCTGTTTAAAGTAACAAAATAACAAAGTCTGTGTTTGATCTTCGGAAGAAGCTTGTGATATTGTTCTAACTTAGACTTACACAGCACAATACCAGTGCTCAGCATTAACGGACTTCCTTTCATTCCCCTCCAGATCCCCAGGAGGTGCTGGGTGCGATGAGAAGCTATGTCCACAGCTTCTTTGGCTGCAGGTACTGTGCCGAGCACTTTGAGAACATGGCAATGGAGAGTCTGATGGAGGTGAACACGTTGACGTCTGCGGTCCTGTGGCTTTGGTCCAGCCACAATCGCGTCAACAACAGGCTGGCAGGTAGGAGCCAACGCGATCATGTGTTGCTAGTTTGGAGAATCTCTCTGGTGAAAACTAGAGGTGATTCTCCTTTCTAATATTTACAGCTGTGGTACATTTTTAACAGCTGTTAAAGCACCATCAGCGCTCATAATGTGAAGAAACTATATGGGCGAGGTATAATATGAGAGGGAGTTAATTCAAGTCCTTCAGAAATTATTGGATCACTCTAAAGTCGGAGTGGCTTAGCGAATATGGAGCGATACGACGGTGTAGTGAGATATGGAGCTGCTTTTTGCTACAAAGAGGATGTGGCTACTCTGAAGGTTAGTAGACCGATAAGATGTGATAATAGACCTTAATAAAAACACACATGCATTCAAATGAGGTAAGCTAATATGAAGTTTTTGAAGCTTTTGTAAAAAAACAAAAAAACAAAAACATATACAGCACGAAGCAAATTATCTGATTTCCTGTAAAGTAAAGTTCAGCTTCAACTTGTCAAACATGAGGATTTGTTGCTTTTCACATAATTTATGTCATTGAACATTTTATATCTTTGTTTTGGACTGTTGGTAAAACAAGATAAAACATTTTAAGTTACCTTGATTTCTGGGAAAATGGGCATTTTTCACTATTCTGACATTTTATAGAAAAAACAACAAGATTGATTAACCAATAAGGCTTTTGGCAAAGGTCAAAAAAGGTAAAAAGGTTTACTTGCCACACCAATAACTCTACAGGAGATACAGTATAGATAATGGATATATTAAGTCCGTTCATTGTAAGTTCATGTACACACCATAGTGATCTATCTCTGTCCTTCCCACTTTTTACATCACATCCTTTCCCCACTCCACACTCCTCTGTGTCTACCCAGCCACACTTTGAGATCTTAAGCAAAGCCTAACTTAGTTTTTGGGGGGAAGGTTTTCAGTTCCACTTCCCTCTCATGGTCAGTTTGTCTTTGTAATACAACTAAGAGGGTGAGAGGAGAGGATAAAGGATGGATCCTCAGATCAGACACCAGCTGTCACCCCGTCTTAGTCCTACAAGTATCATCTGCTTCTGCCTCAACCCCCCACCACCACCACCACCACCACCATCCTTCTCACACCTTACTTTGATTATCTCCTGCACTCCACAATCACCAGTCATCAAACGTCTGTTGTATTCAACTTTCGACTTTCCGCAACTCCTGCTCTTGCACTTTGTCCTCATAGCCCTATACCTGCAAAGCTGCCTCTGTGACGAGGAAATTCTGTCCAGATCATCCTTTTAAACTCAGCACAATTACTTAATTATTCACATTTAGTAGACCATATACTGATCAGAATGTACTTTGCCTACATTTTTTGTTTCTCTTCTAATGCTCCTGTCTTTTTCTTGCTCTGTATATAAATGTCGAAGGTTTTTGTACTTTTTTGTCCGTGCTGTATCAGCATATTACACTTTGCACGTCAGTCTCGAGAGTATTAAACAGCTCCTAAGCGTCCCTCCTCCCTTGTCTGTGTTCATATGATTTTATTAGGCACGGGGCTGTCATTAACAGCCCACTTTGTTAAATCACTATCTTTTGTTTGTGTTGACTGCCCACTCTTCTATCTCGGGGACAGCTTGTGTCCTGAACAGCAGGGGCCAAAAGGATACCCGTCCCTGCATGTGTCTGCTCCCCAGACACCCCACCACCTTCATCTATCCGTCTTCCCTCTCTTCCTATTTTCCTATGTCTTTCTCTCTTTCCACTCATCCCCTGGGACTCATATCCTCCGCTTGACAAGTAATAGCACAGCATCCTCGCAGGATGGGTCCCCCAGGAACCAGCCCTCTTTGCCCACACACACACAACCACATACACAATTCTCAAGGTATTGTGTGACAGCAGGTGGCAAACACCATGACACAAGCCACCCCCCTTACCACACACACACACACACACACAGCCTTTCCAAGCATGGGTCAAGTTGTGGCGTGTGGCAGGGGGAGTTAGTCATGGTGGAGGGTGAGCCGAGGTCCACAGGGGATGTCGGGTAAATCAGAAGGAGAGAGAGGGAGGAGTCGAGGGTTTGGCTGTGATTGTAGCAATGAGTGGCGGCTGTCTCCCTGAGGAGAGCGCACTCCATCCCTCTATCCACTCAACCCCTCCTCTCCCCTTTGCCTAAAGTGGAGCTCTTTAGCAGGCCTCCCCGCCCCTCCTTTCAGGAGCAACCATGCATGAAAGAGCAGCTATTTGTAAAGCGACTGAACAATTAATTTAGCTGGCAACAAAGAGGCCCCAGGGCCCTCGGCCTCCTCGCAGCAGCAGAATTAAGACCGGTGGCAGCTCAGTCCTGTTGCTGCTTGTCAACAGGCTAAGACTGATTCACATTTCTACAGACAAAACAGCTGCTGCTGCAGCAGCAGCCTGGCTGCCTTCAGGACTGTGTGTTCACATGCAGCACTGCTCAGGGCTAGATGCTGATACAGGGGTGGATGAGTATTTTTGTGATGATATTCTTGAAGATAAAACAAAATAACACCTCTTTACTTTTTAACCTATAATGAAACACAATTTGTAATTAATAGTTTGTGTTATTTGGTTGTTAAGGCCTCACACCAGTTGATGCCTCTTCTGGCTGTCATCTGAGACCACTTGCACATTTCAGATTTTTGTTTGGGGAGCTTTGGGACCTCTCCTTTTCCTTTTGTATGCTGTTGACCCAATTGGGGTTGGATGTGCACTCTGTCGATCTTCTTTGCTTTGAATAAATTACCTTTGCACATTAAAATAATAAGTAACAACCAGGTAGAAGAGAGAATTCTATATTTATTTTATATATCAATGTTTGGCTTGTGTGATTTTTATTGATATTATATAGGTATTTATTGTGTTGGTTTGTTGGTAGTATGATACCACCAGTGATCTGGACTCTAGCAGTTTTGCTATAATTTCATCTAGGACCGCAATGGAAATGAGTCTTGGAGATTATTGTATCAAGCCTGAAATGTTTCTTATGTAAGATTTAATGTCTTTTCTCATAATGTCAAATAAACATCAGTAAACTAAACATTCAATTCCAGTTTCTGGTACTTGTCAGCTTTAGATTATTTCGAAATATACTCCAGACACATTTGAGTGAGTATCACTGAAAGTATTGGGGGTCGATACCCAGCCCAAGTGTTGGACCTGTCATATAAAAAACACAATTCCTGGTTTAGGTTTTGTCTTGATTATTTAAATGTGCATAAAATGTATGACATCATCCGCACTCTCCAGCAGCCATGACGGCTCCGTACGCCACGCGGTGCAGGTGATCCTTACTTATAGAATTAGTGCTGAGGAAGCTAGTTTTGACGTGCTGAACAATACATATTTATACCTCATGAATATGTATGCGCGGCGGTGATGACATCTCTGTGACAGGCCATTGTGGCAATCTCAGTATGGCTGGTATGGCTAAAGTCACCCTGGCCGCAAACGTGGCAAGCTGATTAGAATAAGGAAAGAGATCTGAGGCATCTGAGGAGTGTGTGTGTTCTCATGTTCACAACATGTGTGCGTTCTCACCTGCTGAAATGTATAAAAGCCTACACACACACACCCACATGCTGCAACCCATCCAGGACACCGTAAAATTGATGTATCCTTTATGTAAAGTACTGTATGCAGAGTACATACACACATGCATATGACTGAGATTAATCTTGAGCTGCGGAGAGAAGGAGGAGGGAGTGGGGACGGAGGTGGTGGAGGATGTAAATTGACAGTGCTGTAAAGTGACAGACCTGCTTGCTGCTCTGCTTTTTTCCCTCTTTTCACACATACAAACACACACACACATACACAATGGCCTGTTGCTGACAACAAGCAATTTATTACTAGATGCTGCCCTGTGTATGTCCTTACAGGCATTTGTTCAGAATGTGTCTGATGTGTATGAGCCTGTGTATTTGTTTCTGTGTATGCCCATTCCTCTGCCAGTCTGTTTGCATGGATGCAGTGTGGTGTGTGAGTGACGAAGGGGGGTTAGTGAGCAGCGGCTACATAAAAGAAAACATGTTTAAGGAGAAAGTTTTTAATTCATTAGAAGAGCAGCTCCTCCTCTGAGGTTTCTGTTCCTCTTATGTTCAATTTGGAGATTGGACTTCTGCTTTCAAAGCGGTGTTAGGGGGCGAGACAGGTGCTCCAGAGCACCAAGGTCTACTGCCTGAAAAAAAGGAGTGTGTGTGTGTGTGTGTGTGTGTGTGTGTGTGTGTGTGTGTGTGTGTGTGTGTACACATGTGGGAAAGCTGTCCACTTTGGCCACATCTATTATCTCACCACCCCTCCCACTGGGACATCCCAGAAGCCCATTGATCATTGTTAGACCCTGTCATACACTTTCTCACACACACACACACACAC